>ML497480.1:228269-287525 GCA_005239535.1 Nicotiana rustica
CCATGTTATGTTATGTTAGCACGAGGGGAAATTCCGTGCCATGTTATGTTATGCTAGCACGAAGGGACATTCCGTGCCGTATTTATGCATTATTATTTCCGTCGTTCTTGTTTGCAATTTACTGCATTTATTGGCCGAATTTGATACTTCTCCTATACTGCATGGAAATTTCTGAGTGACGGACTGAGTCCTGGTGGATAAATCTTGAGGAGATTTTTATCAAGGGATTTTATTGAAAAGTATTGTTGAAAAAGCAATGGTTTTGAAATGATTATATTTGAATGACTTTTACATCGAAGGTATATTTGAAAAGCACTGGTTTTGCCTTAAATGATATTTGTAAGTCATTTACTGGGAAAGCCTCTTTGGAAAGCTTCGTAGTTTGAAAAAAACTATGTTTTACGTAATTCTCACTATTAATTATACTTACATCTGCTTTTGGAGAAAGTATGTTTTCAAAGTAAACTCTTCCATACTAAAATGATTTTTATTTGCTAAAGTTTTTTATATGAACTGCTATTTAAAGATTTCTACCAGTTATGAATTTTAATGGATAAGTCTCATTGTGAACAAACCGATGTGGAGTTGAGTTATCGGTGTCCTCTATTGTATTGTGTTTCCTTTCCATTCAGCTTGTGTTTCTGTCCATCTTTCTGTGTATTTTTGTGCTGTTTCGTGATTGATTTCTGTAATTTCCTTCCGCTTTATATTGTCATTGTGGTGGATTATCCTGAGAAGTCTTAGATAGATGTAACGTTCGGTCATTTCTATATTCATGTTATTTATTTTGTAGACCAGTGGTGTCTTGACTAGTCCTCGTCACTACTCCACGAGGTTATTCTTGATAATTACTAGGCACCGCTGTGGTGTGCTCATAAAATACTTCTGTACATTTTTGTGTACAGATCCAGGTATATATTGTAGTAGTTGTTGCCGAGGAAACTCAAGGTAACCTGCTGCTGCGTTCGCAGGCGTTGGAGTCACCTTCTTTTTATTTATTATTCATACACTGTTGTATCTACTTCCAAACAGTTGTGCTTAGAATTGTAGAAGATTCGTAAAGCTTATGACTTGTACTACCGGTTTTGGAAAAGTTTGTACATTCTGTTGAGATTCTATATCAAGACTGTTAGTTCTCATTATTTATTGTTGTTATTCAGTAACTGCTAGGCTTACCTAGTCCTTGATATTAGGTGTCATCACGATACCCAATGGAGGGAAATTGGGTCATGACATTGCCCTTATCACTATCATTTATTTCCTCTGGCCGCCCTTATCACTATCATATTGTACACCCTTATCACTATCAATTTATTTATTTATCAAAAACTTTCACAATTCAGGGCAAGCCTTTCACAACACGTTTATCTCAACATATGTAAACATAACATAGTATAGCTCACAAGCTGTATCCAATAATATTTCATAATGAAACCAACCAGAATATATTTAAATATCGTAACACTGCCATCCAGCTCAACCTTTATTTACCATAACAAAATCAAGGGAACATCCAACACTTTTAACACGTGTGCAACAATACTTGGCAATAATCTAATGAAAACAAATAGTCAAGTAGCATATGCGGAATAACTCAATTAGGTACTTGAACATATTTCTAAAAGCCGCCTGTAA
Organism: Nicotiana rustica; assembly: GCA_005239535.1. NCBI lineage: Eukaryota > Viridiplantae > Streptophyta > Magnoliopsida > Solanales > Solanaceae > Nicotiana > Nicotiana rustica. The sequence goes on from ML497480.1 coordinate 229,905, forward strand.
ATGAATATTTTCATCTTCACTTATGACCTAAATTTAATGAGGTCCAAATAGTTTATCTTATCCTACCGTTTTATATTTTTAGTCTGAGGTCCCACTCTACAATATTATCAATACATTTTTTTGTTTGTTTATTGGTCTAAGGTTTAAGACTTAACTAAATCATCAAATGAAAAACATTAAAATGATAATCCAAATGCATTCTTGATCTATATAACATCAAGACAAAAGTACATATGACTCTTATTCAGGTCTTAGATTTATTACAGGAAAGATCATCACTTGACCATATAAACCTCAAAAATCATAAAACAGTCAAGCTGGGAGGCAAATAATCCCGAAACTCGACAATCATATTTTTCTGCCAGCTATTCTGCCTCGTTTCTCGGACCAAACAATCCCGAAACTCAATTTTTATGTCTCCAATGGATTCCTTCTGAAATTATTGTCAAGTTAGGCTTTTGAATCACTCAATTTGACCTTATAATGAAGGAGATATGTAGGTTTTTTTATTTGCAAATCGTGCAGATTTTAAATACGCTGCCAGTGGAAATTTCGTAACTAATCTGAAAAATCTGGCAACCCAATTTTTAGTAAAATGACCATAAAATCCTCATACGATATCCAAATTCAATGATTCTTTTTGCTACGGGTTTGTAATTACGATATGGATATAATGATTCAATCAAAAAAGAAATGGAGCTCATTTGTTCAATATGATATCATTTACGCTTGAAGAAACGACGTCCAAGCATAAGAAAGAACGAACGCAACACAACCCTAACCTATTCGAAACTCACCGAGTCCTCGAGGCTCTAAGCCAAACCTGCACGCAAGTCTAAAAATATCATACAAACTTGCTCGTGCGATTAAATCATGAAAATAACATGTAAAACTACGAATTAAACCTCAAAACTCATCATTTTTCTCAAAAACACTTCAATTTCACTATTCCACAACCGGACGTCCGAATCACGTCAAATAAACTCCGATTCTATCAAAACTTCACAGTTAGTATTCAAATACTATAAAAAATCTATAGCGGGCTCCGAAACCAAAATACGAGCCTGATACTAATGGTTTCAAACATTAATTATTTTCTTTATTTCATTAATAATTCAGCAAAACATTTCTTTCAAAAATTAATTTCTAAGGTGTGGGATCTCGGAATTAATTTTCGGGCTTACGCCAAAGTCCCATATTTTACTGCGGACCTCCCGGGATCGTCGGAGCACAAATTCGGGTCCATTTACTAAAAATGTTGACTCAAGTCAACTAAAACCAAATTTTTATTTTAAAAATTATTATTTCTTATATTTTCACTTAAAAGCTTTCCGGTTTCACGCCCGGAATGCACACACAAATAGAGGTAATTAAAATTAGTCTTTTTATGGCTAATAAGCCTAGAACGGAGTCTTAATCATAAAATAACCTCTTGGGTCATCACAAATGATGGCCCTAAAAGTGGGTATTAGGAGTGTACATAGGTCAGGTTGGTTCGGATTTTTCAATTATCATGCCAAACCAATGGTGTCAGGCTTTTAGATTTATAAACCAAACCAAATCAATAAACTCGGATTTTTCAATCTCGATTTTCTCGATTTTTTTTTTTTTTTTGTGATTTCAAAAAAAAATTTCCAGCAAAGTCTTCATAGCATAAAATATGTATCTTGTGCTCCAAATATTTCTTAAGTCCTAGTAAAATACAACTATGTAATATATTCTTCAAGAAACTAAAACAATAATATGAGATACGTCATAACATTACACAAAAAGTATTCAATAACAAAGATAAAATAATAAGATGACATAACACAAATATTGCTATTTAACAAGCCATAATGAAAATTAACATAACCTAAAAATACTATATAGGTCATGCTAAAATAAGTATAGGTAATAAGTACTAATATTAGTTATATAACTAAGCATTGAAGAAAAAGATAAACTAAGTTATGCATTTTCAATATAAACCAATGTAAAACTAAAATTATTATCCAACACTATCATCATTACTAGTATTGAATTGAATTTCTTTTGTTACCATTAGTATTGATTTGAACTTTATTCGAGTTACTACATTTATGGGCTTTAAAATTTATTTACCATTCAAGAATGTTAAGTCCAAACTTGAAATAATACGTTAAATGATAAAACTGTGAAATTTTTTTAAATATATTTCTAAATTATATTACAATAAATATTTATATGTATAAAATATTTTAAAAATTGTATAAATGTACTATCGGGTTGATTTGGTTTCAGTTTGACTTTTTTAGTAAAAACCAAACAAAACTAATTATGGTCGGATTTTTTTTTCTAATACCAACCAAATCATACCAAACCACATTGGGATTTTTTTCCTCGGATTATCGATTTGAAAAGATTTATCGATTTTCTTTATACACCCTAGTGGGTAAATATGAAAATGCCCCTTCAATTAGACAAGTTGATATTTCTTAAATCCACTTCTATGGAAAATCTTTAATTCATTTCCTGCTGCCCAAAGGCCTCTTAGTTGTCAATACCTAAAATCATATCTGAACCACAATTTTCCTGAAAATAACCGATATATACATTTATTAAAATTCTACAACCCTTATGCGTTGTATAAAAAGAACGCGGAGAACACGTATATATAGGAGAATTAGAAAGATGCAGGGATTCGCAATTAATAATATGTTTAAACTGTGTCTCCTGAAAAGGAAAAAAGAAGAAAAATGAAAATCTCCGCTGAAGTGGTTTTAAAATAATTACTAAAAAGTAGTTTTTGTAAGTTATTTCTTTATAAATTTTCTTGATAAAGAAGTTTAATATTTTTCTTTATGCTAGTTTATATAACTTGAATCTATAATTTTTATATTGTTTTATAAAAAAGTTAAATTATTTAAATTAATATACTGAAAGCTTTCATATTGGGTAAGGGTGAACATGGACCAGTTTAGTTCGATTTTTATGAAAATCAAACCAAACCAACTATATCGGTTTGGATTGGTTCGTTTTTCTCGGATTTCTCGGATTTTTCGTTACATGAATATTATTGCAATTTTACTTTATTAATGTTATAGGTTGTGTTTTGATCAAGTGAATATATATTTAGTAAAAATTGAAAAACCTGACAAATACATGATTTCTAAAATATTTTTATGGAGGAATTTTTTTAATAACATATGATAGTTTCTTTGTCACCTAACAATAATTTTTCGTTAATGTACGCTTTCAAGGTTAACCAAATTTAATAATTAAACATAAAAATTAATATGATACCAAAATAATGATATCTTCAATTTAATTTTAAATTATCAAAATACCATTTCAAATTCGACAATATATAAGAATGTAATAGATCTTGACATATGAATATGAAAGGACAAAGAGATTGAAGCATTTCAATAACATTTGATAAGAACGTAATGATACAATAAAAAGTTTAAAGTAAATAAATTAGACGCATTTTGTAATTTTATTAAGTATTACATCCCATGAAAGAATCCCAAATATTTCTAGATATTTTTTAAAGAAAAATTCTATATAAAGTCTTAGAAGTACATATAAAAGTTATAAATGTATATGTTAGTTTGATTCGAATTTTTTTATTCAATACCAAACTAAATCAAACCTAACATAACCGGGGTTGTTAGTCGGTTTAGTTTAACTTTTCAATTTGGTACAATTTTGCGATTCCGTGAACACCCCTAATATTGGGGTTGATTGCATTTCGAAAACAACATACACGCTTGCTTTTAGCTTTTAGTTATACTAATAGATATCTAATGATACAAATGTATTAAAATGCCTATTAATTTATGTTGCATTAAATAATTCCTACTTCTTAATTGTGGAACTTTCAATTTAATTATGTTTTCCTCAAGGATAGGTTAAACGTAAATGATAATTGTCAGTTTCTTAACCTAAAATTATCATGACCCAAATCCTAACCCAGGTCGCGATGACGCCCGATACCGCAGTCAGGCAAGCCAACCATTATCTACTAGTGAGTTTCATGTAGTTTACAAAAAATATTTTCAACACTTGCTTAACTGTCACAACCCAAATTTTTCTCCGTTGGGTATCGTGATTGTACTTAGTTTTAGGGACTAGGTAAGCCTAACAATTATTGAATAGCAACAATAATAAAAGGAAAACTAACAGCCTCGATATAGAATCTCAACAAAATGCACAAACATTCCTAAAACTGGTAATACAAGTTATAAGCTCTACGAACCTTCTACAACTTCTAACTACATCTGTTTGGAAATAAATACAACAATGTATGAATAATAAATACAAGGAACGTGACTCTGACGCCTGCGAACACAGCAGCAGGTCAACTTGAGTCTCCTCGGCAATCATCCACACAGCTACTACAATATATACCTGGATTTGCACACACAAATGTGCAGAAGTGTAGTATGAGCACACCACAGCGGTGCCCAGTAAGTATCAAGACTAACCTTGGTGGAGTAGTGACGAGGACTAGTCAAGACACCACTGGTCTACAAAATAAATAACATGAATATAGAAATGACCGAACGTTACATCTATCTAAGACTTCACGGAATAATTTACAACCATGACAATATAAAGCGAAAGGAAATTTCAGAAATCAATCACGAAACAACACAAAAATACACAGAAAGATGGACAACAAACCAAGCCAAGCCGAAAGGAAACACAATACAATAGAGAACACCAATAACTCAACTCTACGTAGGTTTGTTCACATCGGGCCTTAGCCATTAAAATTTGTAACTGGTAGATATCTTTAAACATCAGTTCATATGAAAAACCTTTTGCAAATAAAATCATTTTTGTATGGAAGAGTTACGTTTGAAAACATATTTTCTCCAAAACTAGGCATAAGTATATGTAGTACAGAGAATTACGTAAAACATATTTTCTTTCAAAATACGAAACTTCCCAAGGATGCTTTCCCAATAAATGACTTCCAAATATCATTTTAGGCAAGACTAGTGCTTTTCAAATATACCTTCGACGTAAAAGTCATTCAAATATAATCATTTCAAAACCGTTGCTTTTTCAATAATACTTTTCAATAAAATCCCTTGATCAAAATCTCCTCAATATTTATCCACCAAAACTCAATCCGTAACTCAGAATTTATGCAATGCAGTACAAGAGGAATATCAAATCTTTCCAATAAATGCAGTAAGAAATCAGTACGAATATCCAAATTTAGAACAACGGAATAAAATTCCAGACAAGTGCACGGCATCACCCTTCGTGCTTTTACTCTCATCCTCACCAAAACAAGTGCAGCAAATAGCAAACAGGAACAACGGAAATAATAATGCATAAATACGAGACGGAATGTCCTCTCGTGCAATAAATAAATAAACACTCGGCATGGAATGTCCCCTCGTGCATAACCTCACAAACACTCGGCACGGAATGTCCCCTCGTGCAATAAATAAATAAACACTCAGCACGAAATGTCCCCTCGTGAATAACCTCAGAAACACTCGGCACAGAATGTCCCCTCGTGCAATAAATAAATAAACACTCGGCACAAAATATCCCCTCGTGCATAACCTTACAAACACTCGGCACAGAATGTCCCCTCGTGCAATAAATAAATAAACAACAATTTAACAAGGGAAATCAACAATAAGAAACATAAATCACAACATCCGGGAATCAACGATAAGAACCATAAATCACAACATCCCGACAAGGGAATCAACAAGGCGAACAATATCATTAACAGACTAAACAACAATAGAAATCATACCATCCCGGCAACAGAGTTAACAATGAAACAACATCATCCCGACGAGGGAAACAACTATAACCAATCTCGCCTCAACAATTAACTTTAAGAAATAAAACTCAGCTCAAACAAGGGCCCAATAATAGGCAAAATCAAGAAAATACCAACAACATAAATATTTATCAACTAGATCCAAGTAGCACATAAGGAAAAAATCATACAAGGCACAATGTAAGACTCACAGACATGCTTCGCACCAACGAACGGGTGTTCTACTTACGGTTAAACAACGATAAAGCTAGATAACACTAGTATAGTAAATTTGGCAGTTTTAGGAAGCAAGTATAGCATGAAGATAAGAGCGGTAAGATATTCAATTAAGTTAATTAAGATCAAATAGCCATCAAAGGAATCCAAAAGCAGGTAATTCTAATTTAAGCAAGAAAGGATGAAATAAACAACAAAGGATTCAAACGTAACAATTACATATGATACAGAGGTAACATAAGAACCTACGAGTCCTAATAGGCCAATCTATTAACAAATAAGTCCGAGTACGCACTTGTCACCTCGTATACACGGACTACAATCAACAAGGAAGACTCAATCCTAAGGGGTAGTTCCCCAACAAAAGGTTAGGCAAGATACATACCTCAAAGGTGACAACCCGGTACTCAAAAATAGACTTCTCGGGCGAAAAGACCTCCGGACAGCTCAAAATCAACTAAAACAACTTCAAAATACACACAAAACGTATAAGGAACTAGCCGACAATAAAGATTCAATCTTTACAAAATTAAAAAAATCGATCCAAAAGTCGATCCCTGGGCCCGCACCTCGGAACCCGACAAATTTTACAAGTTCCGATTACCCATTCCGATACGAGTTCACCCATACTAAATTTATCCAATTTCGATAACATTTGGTTATTCAAATCATGAATTTTCATTTTTGAAGTTTTCTTTCAAAACCCACAATCCTCTCAACCCAAAACAAAAATTAAATGATAAATACAAGAACTAATTCATGAAATATAATTAATTATAGTGAAAGAATCCCATTCGATTTGTGTGTAAAACACTCAAAGAATCTCCCAAAATTGTGTTCTAGAAGTCAAAATATGTTTAAAATGGTGAAACCCTGATTTTGGAAAAGTTATATTCTGCCCAGGTGCTTTGTGAATCGCGATCGCGGGAATCGAGGCACGATCGTGTAGAAGGAAATGGCTGCAGGTGTAAGATGTGCTCCGCGATCACGGAGAATTTTATACGATCGCGTATAAGGGGCAGGCTGGCTTATGCGATCGCGGATGCAGTTATGCAATCGCAATGAAGGAAAAACTGGGGGTCAAAAGCAACACTATGCGATTGTGACTTCATCTATGCGATCACATAGAAGGTAACCAGATGACAGGTTCAACAGTGAGAAAAATGAGGAAAGTTTGCGCGAAGCCTATCCGATTCACACCCGAGACCCCCGGGACTCAAAACCATATATGCACACAACGTCTACAACATCATGCAGACTTATTCGTGTAATCAAATCACAAAAATAACATCATAAACATATAATTAAACCTCAAAATCAATGAAATTTCTCAAAACTTCTTTAAACATCAAATTTTGCATTTATGGTCTGAATCACGTCAAACGAAGTCCGTTTATTACCAAACATCACAGATAACAAATATAAATCATATTGAACATGTACCGGGCTCCGGAACCATGATACGGGCCCAATATCACAGGTTTCACCTCAAATTTCATTTTTAAAATCTCTTATATTTTTTTGAAAACAATTAAAAATTCATTTCTCAGACTTGGGACCTCGGAATTGGATTCTGGGCATAAGCCCAAGTCCCATATTTTCCTACGGACCCTCCGGGACCGTCAAATCACGGGTCCGGGTCCGTTTACCAAAAACAATGACTGAAGTCAACTTTATTCAAATTTCTAATACAAAATTATCATTTTTATCAATTTTTCTTCCCAGCTACACGCCCGGGCTCTGCATGAAAATAGAGGTGAGATAGAAGGAGGTTTTCACGACCTCGGATCACAGAACATAGCTAGAAATATACGGGATGACCTTTTGGGTCATGACATCCTCCCCATCATAAACAAACGTTCGTCCTTGAACGTGCCAAGATTCACCTTGAACTCATCCAATCGTTGATGGTATACTTCCAACACATAGCCACGGGTGATCCCACGTCACCCCAACCCACATAAGCCCGATGAATCAATCACAACCGCAATATATCCTTTACATCACCACCGATAAGCCTCATATCTCTACTGCTCACCCTCTACCCATTTACAAAAGACCCGATTCTAAATCCATATCCGACATTAGCCTCAATCAGCTGCATCGACTCATGACTACACCCACAAGTCATGACCACACAACATGGTACATCGTACATAGGCTCATATAACACTTTCGATCACAATCGCTGCCCGAAATCAACTGGACATTGGAAATTAGCCCCACATCTAAAAGAAATCTGTTTCCAAACCTCATAACACTGATAATGATGAAATGAACATGAAGACTTCATCATTAGACACCTGAGTCACCAGCCATAACTAACACCACCGGGCACACATCCCGCAAACTAACCTAAAGAAAACACATAATGAAATGACTGAATATGGAAATGGAAACACATAAAGGAGCTATCAAAAAATCCCATAGGCACAACTCTCTACCAATGCCGACTTACGAAAAGAAATATAACAAGGAAGAAGCAAAGCATATGAACAAATCACAAGGATGCCATCCTGATAAAATTTCCACTGCAGTACTTAGCCTGATCCAAACATATCGAATCACAAATATCATGAGGACCTCGTCCTCAACTCTGAATCACATACCAAAAATATATCACACCAATTGAAATTCCTCCACTAGTTCATCTCAGCTGATAAAATCATAACGCTAGATGATCTCACATCTCGATGGAGTATCAAATCACAACTTGTAAACAAAACACTCAGGAAAGTCACATAAAGCTTACCACGAAGAAAAACAAGGAGTCACTTCCAGTTTCACCACTATCAAGAATGAAATAAACAATGATAGACACGGGCTACTACTCATAGAATCTCCCAACAGGAGAAAACACAAAATGGAGTGCAAAACATGGAACTCACTCATAAATGAAACAACAAATAAGGGAACTCGTCCCCACCATCAGAACTATAATGAAAAACAATTGGTGCCCCTCTGTAACACATCAAAACATACCTGTGTGGTAATATCTGGCACATCGGCCTCCGGCCTACTATATGCAACACATAAACGGGTCGGGCCTCCCTCTCTTAAGCGCCCACTACTCACCTGAATACCCTGCTACCACACACCTACCTGAATCCTGGGAAAATCTCACACTATGTGGCTAACATCTCCATACTGAAAACAATCTATCTGCCATCAAGGTTTTTGAAAAACACACAATATGAACCCTCTGAGACCTATGAGTACCTGAAATACCATGCGAAGCTGGTAATGCAAACTGAAGTGGTTGAACCACAAAACTTCTACCGTGTCATAACTTGCCTCCATAATACGGACCAGTAGATTCCTCTGATCTACGAGGCCTCATTGCCTTCCTAAACTCTCTCCCTGATCTCGTCTGTCCTCTCTCTCCCGATCCCACATGCTCTATAACCCGCGAGCAATCCCCGCTACCTGGTGAAATGAGGAATCCTACTCTAACTCTCAAGTCCTGCTGAACCGAATATCATGTCTGAATCTCTCAAAACTCTAAGGACTCATACCCTAACTGAAGCAACCAAACGAGGTGTATATCTGGCCAACTCACTGAATCTAACGGCATACTCCAATAGTGACATAGCGACCTGACGCAATTGCTCAAACTCTGCACGCCGTACATCCCGAAGGAACTGAGGTGCAACCTCCCTCAAAACATCTTAGACTGAACCTGAGACGTGGAAAAAGAAATCCCGCTCGTCTCCACAATACCCGAAGTATGAAGAATATATTGACACTCCTCCAGGAAACCATGGGCACCATCTGACGCCCATCCACTGAAAGATAGGAGGGTGGTACTTCCAGTACCTCTCAAGTCCAAGGTATTCTTCCCTCGCTGTTGCTACCCTAACCACGGCTGAACTGAAACCACATGTCGTGTTGCCAGGACAACTTGAATCTGACCAACATGATCACACTGCTCTAGAATGGAGACGATGGGAGTCTTAACTCCTCCCCTGATATGTGAAGCAATTGGTGGACTAGAATCAACTCTGCCTGAGTGAATGTACCACTTATACTCAAAACTGCGCGTAGGTCTCCTGATGTCTGGGTTAGCAACAGGAACCCCCAATACCTTTCCCCCAACTAGAAGTAATGGTGACTCCTCAACGGCTGCTTTGGAAGGCATCTTAACTGCGGCACGTGCTCCTCATTGGCCCCTGTCTCTAACCCTTGCGACATTCGCTTCGGGGTAACATCATCAGGAACTGCCGTTCGTTTCCTCACCATCGGTCAGAGAATGGAACGATAATTTCAAACTTCAAGATCAATGAACTCGCACGATAGGAATGAAGGAAGTGAATTTGACCTAATAGTTCCGTAGCCTCTCGAAGATAAGTAAATCCGTCTCCGTACCGATCCGCAAGACTCTAATAAACTCGCTTATGACTCGTAGCACCTATGAACCTACAGCTCTGATACCAACATGTCACGACCCAAATTTCCCTCCCTTGGGTATCGTGATGTCACTTAGTCTTAGGGACTAGGTAAGCCTAACAGTTACTGAATGGCAACAATAATAAAAGGAAAACTAACAATCTCGATATAGAATCTCAAAAGAATGCACAAACTTTCCCAAAACCGGTAATACAAGTCATAAGCTCTACGAACCTTCTACAACTTCTAAGTACATCTGTTTTCAAAATAAATACAACAGTGTATGAATAATAAATACAAGGAAGGTGACTTTGACACCTGCGAACGCAGCAGCAGGTCACCTTGAGTCTCCCTGACAATCATCCACACAACTACTACAATACATACCTGGATCTGCACACAAAAATGTGCAGAAGTGTAGTATGAGCACATCACAGCGGTGCCCAGTAAGTATCAAGACTAACCTCGGAGGAGTAGTGACGAGGACTAGTCAAGACACTATTGGTCTACAAAATAAATAACATGAATATAGAAATGACCGAATGTTACATCTATCTAAGACTTCACGGAATATTTTACAACCATGACAATATAAAGCGGAAGGAAATTTCAGAAATCAATCACGAAACATTACAAAAATACACAGAAATATGGACAACAAAACAAGGCAAACCAAAAGGAAACACAATACAATAAAGAACACCAATAACTCAACTCTACGTAGGTTTGTTCACATCGGGCCTTAGCCATTAAAATTCGTAACTAGTAGAAATCTTTAAATAGCAGTTCATACGAAAAACCTTTTGCAAATAAAATCATTTTTGTATGGAAGAGTTTCCTTTGAAAACATACTTTCTCCAAAAGTAGGTATAAGTATATTTAGTAGAGAGAATTACGTAAAACATAGTTTCTTTCAAAATACGAAACTACTCAAGGATTCTTTCCCAATAAATGAATTCCAAATATAATTTTAGGCAAGACTAGTGCTTTTCAAATATACCTTCGATGTAAAAGTCATTCAAATATAATCATTCAAACCATTGCTTTTTCAATAATACGTTTCAATAAAATCCCTTGATTAAAATCTCCTCAAGATTTATCCACCGGAACTCAGTGCGTAACTCAAAAATTTTTCTATGCAGTACAGGAGGAATATCAAATCTTTCCAATAAATGTAGTAAGAGATCAATAGGAATATCAAAATTTATAATAACGGAATAAAATGCAAAGACAAGTGCACGGCATCAACCTTCGTGCTTCTACTCTCATCCTCACCAAAACAAGTGCAGCAAATAGCAAACAGGAACAATGGAAATAATAATGCATAAATACGGCACAGAATGTTCCCTCGTGCAATAAATAAATAAACACTCGGCACAGAATGTCCCCTCGTGGATAACCTCACAAACACTCGGCACGGAATGTACCCTCGTGCAATAAATAAATAAACACTCGGCATGGAATGTCCCCTCATGCATAACCTCACAAACACTCGGCATGGAATGTCCCATCGTGCAATAAATAAATAAACACTCGGCACAGAATGTCCCCTCGTGCATAACCTCACAAACACTTGGCATGGAATGTCCCCTCGTGCAATAAATAAACGGAATGTCCCCTCATGCATAAACTCACAAACACTCGGCACGGAATGTCCCCTCGTGCAATAAATAAATAAATAACAATTTAACAAGGGAAATCAACAATAAGAATTATAAATCACAACATCTGGGAATCAACGATAAAAACCATAAATCACAACATCCCGGCAAGGGAGTCAACAACGCAAACAGTATCATTAACAAAATAAAAAGCAATAGAAATCATACCATCCCGGCAATGGAGTCAACAATGAAACAAAATCATCTCGGCAAGGGAAACAACTATAACCAATCTCTCCTCAACAATTAACTTTACGAAATAAAACTCAGCTCAAACGAGGGCCCAATAATAGGCAACATCAAGAAAACACCAACAACATAAATGTTTATCCACTAGATACAAGTAGCACATAAGGGAAAAATCATGTAAAGCACAATGTAAGATTCACGGGCATGCTTGGACCAACGAACTAGTGTTCTAACTAAGGTTAAACAATGATAAAGCTAGATAACACTAGTACAGTCAATTTGGCAGTTTTAGGAAGCAAGTATAGCATGAAGATAAGAGCGGTAAGATATTCAATTAAGTCAATTAAGATCAAATAGACAACAAAGGAATCCAAAAGCATGTAATTCTAATTTAAGCAGGAACGGATGAAATTAACACCCAAGGATTTAAACGTAACAATTACATCTCATACACAGGTAATATAAGAACCTACGAGTCCTAAAAGTCCAATCTAAAAACAAATAAGTCTGAGTATGCACTCATCACCTTGTATACACGTATTACAATCAACAAGTAAGACTCCACACAAGGTCAGGCAAGATACTTACCTCAAAGACGACAACCCGGTACTCAAAAATAGATTTCTCGGGCGAAAAGACCTCTGGATGGCTCAAAATCTACGAAAACAACTTCAAAATACACATAAAATGTATATGGAACTAAGGCGAACAATACAGTTTCAATCTTTATAATATTATAAAATTGACCCAAAAGTCGACCCCCGGACCCGCACCTAAGAACGCGATAAATTTTACAAATTCCAATTACCCATTCCGATACGAGTTCACCCATACTAAATTTATCCAATTTCGATAACATTTCGTCATTCAAATCATGAATTTTCATTTTTGAAGTTTTCTTTCAAAACCCACAATCCTCTCAACCCAAAACACAAATTAAATGATAAAGACAATAACTAATTCATGAAATATAATTAATTATAGTGGAAGAACACTTACCCATGCTATTTGTGTGAAAACCCCTCAAAGAATAGCCCAAAACCGAGTTCTAGATGTCAAAATATGTTTGAAATGGTGAAACCCCGATTTTGGAAAACATGTATTCTGCCCAGGTGCTTTGTGGATCGCGATCGCGGGAATCGAGGCGCGATCGCGTACAAGGAAGTGGCTGTTGGTGTAATATGTGCTCCATGATCGCGGAGAATCTTCGATCGCGTATAAGGGGCAGACTTGCTTCTGCGATCGCGGATGGAGTTATGCGATCGCAGTGAAGGAAAAACTGGGGGGTCCAAAGCAACACTATGCGATCGCGACTTCATCTATGTGATCTCATACAAGGAAACCAGATGACAGGTTCAGCAGTGAAAAAAAATGAGGAATGTTTGTCCGAATGACACCCGAGACCCCCAGGACTCAAATCCATATATGCATACAACCTCTACAACATCCTACGGACTTATTCGTGTAACCAAATCACCAAAGTAAGATCATAAACATAGAATTAAACCTCAAAATCAATGAAATTTCTCAACACTTCTTTAAACATCAAATTTTGCATTTAAGGTCCGAATCACGTCAAACAAAGTCCGTTTATTACCAAACTTCACATATAACACATATAAATCATATCGAACCTTTACCGAGCTCCGGAACCATGATACGGGCCCGATATCACAGGTTTCACCTCAAATTTCATTTTCAAAATCTCTTATATTTTTCAGAAAACAATTTCTTTTAAAAATTCATTTCTCGGACTTGGGACCTCGGAATTCGATTCCGGGCATACGCCCAAGTCCCATATTTTCCTACTGACCCTCCGGGACCGTCAAATCACTGGTCCGGGAGTGTTTCCAAAAATGTTGAACGAAGTCAACTTTATTCAAATTTCTAATACAAAATTATCATTTTTATCAATTTTTCACATAAAGGCTTTCCGGCTACACACTCGGGCTGCGCACGCAAATTGAGGTGAGATAGAAGGAGATTTTCACGACCTTAGAACACAGAATTAGCTAGAAATATATGGGATGACCTTTTGGGTCATCACATCAACTTAGATTTTAGACATTAAGTAGAAACAAATAACTTAGGAAACTTTATGCAAAATAAATAATCATGAAGTCATAATTAACGATTACATCCCAAAAATAAAGTCTACTAGCCTGTGTTCCAGGAACTAGTGTCACAAGTCTACAGACATGTAGTAGAATAATATCAAAAGAATAAAAGTCTATCCTACTGTCTGAGTAAATATAGACAGAAATGGAAAAAGAATAGCTCCAATGTGCTGCTGGGAGTCGCCAAGAGAAGTAGCTCACCGTGAAGCTTCGACCAGGGTTTAAATCAGGAACGAGCTTCGGACTGGTACCTAAATGCACTGCCTCAGAACCTGTACAATTAAGTACAGAGCGTAGCATGAGTACATAAATAATATGTACCCAGTAAGCATCCCGCCTAATCTCGAAGAAGTAGTGACGAGAGGTCGACTTGGCACTTACTAGGGTCCAAACAATATATTTAGGTGATATTTTAAAAGAGGACAACATGTAAGCATGGATAGTAAAGAAATAAATATCGAATCATAATCAAAACCTAAATACGTGGTGAAGCACCAATATACAAGTTTTCAGTTTGTTCTTCCAGGATATTTCACAGCTCAGCAGTCACAAAAACATCAAGCAAATAGCATGCACATAGTGGAATAAGGACATCCGTCCCGGGCCAACATAATAATAATAATAACTGTGCACTGCCGAAGGGTCGAATGACGTGAACTATAGATGTATCTATTAACCTGTCGTGGCGTACGACCCGCTCCCATGAGAGCAGGGGGGAAGAATCACACCGCTCGTGGGATATAAATTGCAAAGAGGTCGCATGCAAACACAACATCTTTCTTTAAATCCTTTCCAAATAAGAATTCTTTTAAAACACCAAATTCTCTGTTAAACAAAGTTGCATACAATGAAGTTACAAAACATATAACTCAAGTTAATGATATTCACATGGCATGACATGGGCCTAACTTCCTGGACATAACAATAATAGTCACTATGAACAGGCTTTCGTCACCTCGCACATACGTAGTCCCCCACAAACAATAACACATAATCATTTATATCACCTATGGGGAAAATTCCCTCTTACAAGGTTAGAAAGGAGACTTACCTCGCGTTAAGTCTACTTCCCGTGTAAAGAATACGCCCGAAACTCCATGTTCGTCGCCCAAGGACTTGAAACTAGTCCAATATTGCATAAAAAAATCAGTTTATACTCCAAAGTCCTTAATTCTCCTACTTAAATTATCATTTCAACCTAAATTGGAAAAATCCTAAAATAAACCTCCGGGCCCACATGCTCAGATTCCGTAAATTGTTTAAGGAAACTATCACCCATGGCCTAAGGATCAATATTATATAGTTTTTTTATGATTCCTTAACGAATTTCTTGGTAGTTTACCATTTTTGTCAAAAACCTAGGTTTTACTCTAAACCCATGATTCCCACTAATTTGATGTGTTAATCTTCCTAAGAATTCAAGTATTAAGCTAAATTTATAGTAGGAATTACTTACCTTATAGTAGCTAGGTCGAATACCTTCCTTGCATGCTCTCAAAATCGCTCAAAGAGGAAGAATAGTGTTAAAAAATGGCTAAGTACCGTATTAAAACGAAGCTCACTGCCTACAGGCTTTTCGCACCTGCGGCTCTAGGACCGCACCTGTGGTCTCACATCTGCGAGAAAAATCTCACATCTGCGGAGAAGGGGAAGGGGGCCTGGCTTCGCACCTGCGGTGCGGGAGTCCGCACTTGCGGCTCCGCTTCTGCGAAAAGGAGTCCGCATCTGCGAAAATGGGCAGCTCCCTCCAGAGTCGCACCTGCGAGGCTGTGACCGCAGAAGGGGTCTCGCACCTGCGACTTGCCCTCCGCAGGTGCGGTCGTACCAGATCTGGTGCACCAACAGTCATTTAAGGCTGGTTTTTGCCTCGCTCGATGCCCAAATGGCATCTAGGCCCACCCGAGACCCTGTCCAAATATATCAAGAAGTACTAAATCATAATACGAACTCGCTCGAGCTTTTGCAATGTCCGAAACAGCACTAAATCTAAAAATCATACCCCAAAACATATTGGATCAAACTTAAGAACTTTAAGTTCTTGAATTCGCTTTTAATACGTCGAACCTACCTATACTACTCGGAATGATACAAAATTTTGTGAGCAAGTCATAAATGACATAAAAAAACTATTCCCGGTCTCGGAATTCCATTTGGAACTTGATAACACAAAAAAAGCGTTCCAAACCTCAAGTTTGAACTTAAGGAAACCTTAATTCACTATTAGGTGCCGAAATGCCCTCGGGTTATCCAAAACCCGTTACGAACACACGCCCAAGTCTGAAATCATCATATGAACCTACCAGAACCTTCGAAACTCGATTCTGAGGTCGTTTACTAAAAATGTTGACCGAAGTCAAACTTGGCCTTAAAGTCCAAGCTTAAGGAACGAAACGTTCCTATACCACTCCAAAGTCCTCAAAACCTCAAACCACCCATCCTCGCAAGTCATAAATTAGAAAAAGAAAATACGGGAAATATCATTTAGGGGAACGAGGTTCTATAACGCAAAACGACCGGTCGGGTCGTTACATTCTCCACCTCTTAAACAAATGTTCGTCCTCGAATGGGTCTAGAATCATACCTGAAATGCTGAATAAGTGTGGATATCTGCTCCACAGGTCCTACTCGGACTCCCAAGTTACATCCTCGACTAGTTGGCCCCACAATTGGACCTTTACGGCGGAAACCCTCTTGGACCTCAACTGGCGATCCTGCCTGTCAATAATAGCAACTGGCTCCTCTTCGTAGCCCAATCTCTCATCCAACTGAATGGTACTGAAATCTATTACGTGAGAGAATTCGCCATGGTATCTCCGGAGCATGGATACATGAAAGACCGGGTGAACTCCTGATAAACTAGGAGGTAAGGCAAGCTCGTAGGCAACCTCCCCAACTTACCTCAACACCTTGAATGGACCTACAAACCTCGGGCTGAGCATGCCATTCTTCCCAAACCTCATAATACCCTTCATCCGGAAGACCTTCAACAGAAACTTCTCGCCCTCCATGAATGATACATCACGCGTCTTCTGATCTGCGTAAGTCTTATGTCTGGACTGTGCAGTGCGAAGTCTCTCCTAAATCAACTTTGCCTTCTCCAAGGCATCCTTCACCAGATCGGTGCCATATAGCTTAGCCTCACCAGGCTGAAACCACCCTATGGGAGAATAACATCGCCGACCATACAAGGCCTCAAATAGAGCCATCTCAATGCTGGGCTGATAACTATTATTATAAGAAAACTCGGCCAAAGGCAAGAATTGGTCACAATGTCCTCCAAAGTCAATCGCACATGCCCTGAGCATGTCCTCCAATATCTAAACTATCCGCTCCGACTGCCTGATGTTCTTATGGTGGAATGCTGTGTTGAGCTCTACCCGAGTGCCTAACTCACTCTGTACGGCTCTCTAGAAGTACAAGGTGAACTGAGGACCTCGATCTGATACAATGGACACAGGCACACCGTGAAAACGAACTATCTTCCGAATGTAGATCCGGACCAACCTCTCAGAAGTATAAGTAGTAGCTGTGGGAATGAAATGTGCCGACTTGGTCAACCTATCCACAATGACCCAAACCACATCAACCTTCCGCAAGTTCCGAGTCAATACAACTACGAAGTCCATAATGATGCACTCCCATTTCCACTCAGGTATGGGCATCTGCTGAAGTAGGCCTCCTGGACCCCGGTGCTCATATTTAACCTGCTGGAAATTTAAACACCTAGCCTCATACTCCACTATGTCTTTCTTCATCCACCTCCACCAGAAATGCTGCCTCAAATCACGATACATCTTCGTAGCACCAGGATGAATAGAATACCGCGAACTATGAGCCTCCTCTAGAATCCTCTCCCGTAGGCCATCAACATTAGGGACACATAAGCGACCCTGAAGTCTCAGAACACCATCCTCGCGAGTAGAAACCTCCTTGGCAACAACCTGTACCACTGTCTCCGGGAGAGCCACCAAGTGCAGATCATCACACTGCCGAGTTTTGATCTCCCCCAATAATAAAGACTGAGCCAGCACACATGCAAGAACTCGACTGNTATCAGGGACCCATAAGCAACCCTGAAGTCTCAGAACACCATCCTCGCGAATAGAAACCTCCTTGGCATCAACCTGTACCAGTGTCTCCGGAGAGCCACCAAGTGCATATCATCATATTGCCGAGTTTTGATCTCCCCCAATAATGAAGACTGAGCCACCACACATGCAAGAACTCGGCTGGGCTCTGAAAGATCCAACGTCACCAAGCGATTAGCCAAGGACTGAATGTCCAAAGATAGAGGTCTCTCCTCTGCTGAAATGAAATCCAAACTACCCATACTATCCGCCATCCTGCTTAAGGCATCTACAACCACGTTTGCCATGCTCCGATGATAAATAATGGTCATGTCATAATCCTTCAGCAACTCAAGCCACCTATGCTGCCTCAAATTAAGATCCCTTTGCTTGAAAAAGTGCTGCAAACTGCGGCTATCTGTATAAACCTCACAAGGCACCCCATACAAGTAGTGCCTCCAAATCCTAAGAGCATGAACAATCGCCGCCAACTCCAGATCGTGCACATGGTAATTCTTCTCATGAACCTTCTGCTGTCGTGAAGCATATGCAATAACTCGTCCCTCCTGCATCAACACACGACCCAAACCAACGCGTGAAGCATCGCAATAAACTGTATACATCCCAGAACTAGAAGGAAACAATAGAACTAGTGCTGGGGTTAATGCTGTCTTCAGCTTTTGAAAGCTTCCCTCACACTCGTCAGATCATCGAATTGGGGCATTCTTCTGGGTCAATCTAGTCAGAGGGGCTGCAATGGATGAAAAACCTTCCACAAATCGGTGATAATAACCTTCCAGACCCAAAAAGCTCCTGATCTCTGTAGCTGAAGTAGGGCGTGGCCAACTCTGAACTGCCTTAATCTTCTTAGGATCAACCTTGATACCCTCGGATACAACATGCGCCAAGAATTCCACAGATTCCAACAAAAACTTACACTTGGAGAACTTAGCATACAACTTTTATTCTCGCAAAGTCTGGAGCACAACTCTCAAATACTGCTCGCGCTCCCCCAGGCTACGCGAGTAAATCAAAATTTCATTAATGAAGATGATGAAAAAAGAATCAATACAAGGCTTGAACACCCTGCTTATCATATCCATAAATGCCGCTGGAAAAGGACATTACTAGGAACTCTTACTGACCATATCTCGTACGAAAGGCAGTCTTCGGAACATCCGAGTCTCGAATCTTCAACTGATGGTACCCCGATCTTAGGTCAATATTAGAAAACACCCGAGCACCTTCAAACTGGTCAAACAAATCATCGATACGCGGCAATAGGTACTTTTTCTTGATGGTGACCTTGTTCAACTGGTGGTAGTCAATACACATCCGCATAGTCCCATCCTTCTTTTTCACAAATAACACTGGAGCACACCAAGGCGATACACTCGGTCTGATAAACTCCTTAGCCAACAATTCCTTCCAAGCCATACGGTACGGGGCAATAGATATAGGCTGGGTGCTTGGGTCTATGTCAATGCAAAAATCAATGTAACGATCTGGTGGCATGCCTGGAAGGTCTGAAGGGAATACATCATCAAACTCTCGAACTACCGGCACTGAATCAGTCGTCGGAGACTCGGCGACGGTGTGCCGTACATACACAAGATAAGCCAAATAACCCTTCTCGACCATATGTCGAGCATTCAATAAAGAAATAACCCGACTAGCGGCACTAATTGAGGAACCTCTCCACTCCAATCTCGGCAACTCGGGCGTGGCTAGAGTAATAGTCTTGGCATGGCAATCTAGAATGGCATGATAGGGAGACAACCAATCCACGCCAAGGATGACATTAAAATCAACCATATCAAGAAACATGAGGTCTGCTCTGGTCTCAAACCCACAGAATGTAACCACACAGGACCGATAAATCCGGTCCACAACCAAAAATCGCCCATGGGAGTGGACACATAAATAGGAGTACCTAAAGACTCACAAGGAATATCCAGGTAATGAGCAAATAAGGCTAATATATATGAATAAGTGGACCCTGGATCGAATAATATCGATGAATCTCTACCGCATATTGACATAATACCTGTGATCACGGCATCTGAGGCCACTACATCTGATCTGGCCGGAATATCATAGAATCTGGGTGGAGAGATGGATGACTGACCTCCACCGGAATAAACAGGAGCTGACTGGGCTTCCCCTGTCTGGCCTCCACCTCTGGGATGACCCCTACCAGCCTGTGCTCCACCTCTGGGTGGCCGAACCGTTGGTGCTGATCTCATAGGCTGGTGACCCTGCTACACTGCCCTGCCCCGAAACCTGGGACTATGCCTCTTCATGTGACCTGGATTCCCACACTCATAAAAACCTCCCAGCACCATGGCCGGCTGCCCTGAGAAAGAACCCTAAATAGTTAGAGGGCGATGTGAACTCTCGGGCATAGCACCAAAGTAAGGGCTGGAAGACCCCTGATGACCAGAATACCCGCCGGAGGAACCCTGAATAACTGGCGGGCGATAAGAACTCTCCGGCATAACGCTAAAATAAGGCCTCGCTGGAACACCTCGTAGAGGTGGTGGGGTTGCTGAATATCGAAGCCTACTGGGCTGGCCCCTACCAAAATGACCTCTGCCCCTAGCTGGAGCAGCTCTGAAATCCCTAGCAGATCTAGCTCTCTTATCCTGCTGCTACTTCTCTCTTCTCCTCGACCATTAACCCTCGATCCTGCGAGAAATCTCTTCCACAAGCAGATAAGGAGTCTCCATATATAACTCTCGGAACATCTTGTCCCTAGTACCTGGATGCAACCCAGCTACAAATCTCCGCACTTTGTCTGCATCAGTAGGAAGTATCATGAGTGCATGACGAGATAACTCAGAAAATCTAGCCTCGTAGTCGGTCACTGACATCTGACCCTACTCCAGCTGCTCAAACTGATACCACAGCTCTTCCCTCTCAGAGGGTGGAATGTATATGTCCAGGAATAACTGAGTGAACTGCTCCCAAGTTAAAGGAGGAGAATCTGCCGGTCTACCAAGAATGTAGGACTGCCACCATCTGCGGGCCCTGCCCTCTAGCTGAAAATAGTGAAGTCAACTCCCTGAGACTCCAGTATCCTCATGTTGTGCATTCTGTCCCTGCACCTATCAATAAAGTCCTGTGCAGGGTGCAGTCTGGTCCACCTGCCTAATAACTTCTGCGGATCACCGTCCGCAGCTGGTCTGACCTCAGGTGCTACTGGTGCTGGCTAGACTCTGCCCACGGGCAGTGTACCCGAGGTCTGATATACTACTGCTGCATGTCCGGCGACCTGCACATTAGGGGTATGTGCTCCCCCTCCCGCCTGAGATTTGGCCAGATCTACTGGAAATAAACCATTCTGAGTCATGGTGTCCATGAACCGCATCATACGGCCCATGACCTCCTGAAATCCTGGCGCTATCATAAGTCCAAAGGGGCAGGATCTGCTGCGGACACCTCGCCCTTCTCTTCAGTGGTGGGATCCTCTACTGGATCCCCTAGGGGTGTTACTGGTACAGCTCTGAGATTCCCTCGTCCCCTACATCGGGCCGGTGCCCTCCCCCAGCCTCTGCCACGGCCTCAGATGACGGGGGTAGCGGCCCCTCCCGGGTCCGGAATGTCAGCTGCACGTGTCCTCACCATCTGTGAGAGAATAGAAGAGTGATATTTAGTATACAATCAACTGCACGATTAGAAGATGAATAAAGAGAGATTTCCTAACACCCTATAGCCTCCCGAAGATAAATACAGACGTCTCCGTACCGATACGCAAAACTCTATTGGTTTTGCCCCTAACTTGTGAGACCTACATGAACCTAGCACTCTGTTACCATGTTGTCACGACCCAAATCCTAACCCGGGTCACGATGGCGCTCAACACCGCAGTCAGGCAAGCAAACCATTATCTACTAGTGAATTTCATGTAGTTTACCAAAAATATTTTCAACACTTGCTTAACTTAGTTTTGAGACATTAAGTAGAAATGGATAACTTAGGAAACTTTATGCAAAATAAATACTCGTGAAGTCATAATTAATGATTACATCCCAGTAATAAAGTCTACTAGCGTGTGTTCCAGGAACTAGTGTCACAAGTCTACAGGCATCTAGTAGAATAATATCAAAAGAATAAAAGTGTGTCCTACTATCTGAGTAAATATAGACAAAAATGGCAAAAGAATAGCTCTAAAGTACTGTTGGGAGTCGCCAAGAGAAGAATCTCACCGTGTAGCTTCGACTAGGGTATAAATAAGGAAAGAGCTCCGGACTGGTACCCAGATGCACCTGCCTCAAAACCTGTACAATTAAGTACAGAGCGTTAGATGAGTATATAAACAATATGTACCCAGTAAGTGTCCCGCCTAATCTCGAACAAGTAGTGACGAGAGGTCAACTTGACACTTACTAGGGTTCAAAAATTATATTTTGGTGATATTTTAAAAGAGGACAACATGTAAGCATGAACAATCATCTTGCACCTATCTAACAAAATCTTATCTTCTCTCACTGATAACCTTATTTGCTTATTCCTTGTCTCGATAATCAGTAGCCAATAGCTTTATATTCTTAGTTAAGTTAATTACTAATCACACAAATCTCGACGGTTGATCCTACTGGATAACAATCAAGCTATAAATGTCACGACTCGAAATTCCCACCATTGGGACCGTGATGGCGCTTACATTTCACTTTCTAGGCAAGCCAACGTTAGAGTATTATTAATCTAAGACTTATTCAAATCAGTCAATAACAACAATAAACTAAGATGAAATACAACGAATACAGAATAATATTACAATGAAATTCAACATTTACAACCACCTAGATCTGGAGTCACAATCCATGAGCTACTAAAATTACTACAAACAAAGTATGAAGAAGGGAAAATACACTATTATGAAGTAGAAAATGAGAATCCAGGGTCTGGGGACGCCAGCAGATCAACTTTGGGTCTCCTGACAACAAATCCGACAGCTAATCTCTCAATAAGCTAGAGCCGGTACCAAAATCTGCCCAGAAAGTGCAGAGTGCAGTATCAACACAACCAAACCCATGTACTGGCAAGTGTCGAGCCTAACCTCGACGAAGTAGTGGCGAGGCTAAGACAAGACACCAAAAAACAAAACATGTACAATTTAACAATATATATATACAAATAACAGCAATGAAGAATTAAACAGGTAATATCGGGATGGGGAAACATGCTGAGGGGAATATGAGATAAGGAACTATAGTATAATGATAATGTGAACAACAAATATACTATGAACCAGTAGGAACCACTGAACACATTAAAAGAAGAATGCAAGGCATCACCCTTTGTGCTTTTACTCTCATCCTCACCATGAAATTAATAGAAACGACACGGCATCACCCTTCGTGCTTTAACTCTCATAACATGGCACAACATCACCCTTCGTGCATTACACTCATTATATGGCACGACATCACCTTTCATGCATTAAAACTCTCAACCTCACCATAAAGTCAATAGAAATGGCACGACATCAACCTTCATGTATTAACACTCTCCCTTACCATGATGAAATGAACAAATAGCAACGGGGAGTGAAAATAACAAGTACAAGCCTTACTTCCACAATGGGTTCCAAAATTTCAACCTTAACTTCGGAATGAAAACTCAATTATCACCAAAAGATTAGTCAGCATGATAAAAGCGACCGATTTAACAATAGTAGTCTAAACATGGATATCATGAACAATGAAAGCTATATTTATAAGAAACCACACCCCAATCGCATGCTTTGAACCAACTATAACGCATAAGTACTCGTCACCTCACATATACGTTGTTCCTAAAAATTAAACAAGTAGAAAATTGTCAAACAATTCCTATTCCCTCAATCAAGGTTAACCACGACACTTACCTCGCTCCCACGTCTCAAACTCAAAGCTCAACCACGACTTTTACTTCCCCACAAGCCTCCGAACCGATAGAATCTAGCAAATTACCAACAAAACAATTCAATTTAAGCCTTAGGAAGTACCCACGATTTTAAATAATTCAATTAAGGACATTATGAAAAGAGACAACAAAAGTCAACACCCGAGCCCGCTTGGTCCGAACCCGAAATTTGGACCAAAACCTGATTGACCAATAAAAGGAGAGTACATTGGCTAGGTTTTCCGATCAAGTATAGTTGATAATTCCATTTTCTTATATGAACTTTAATAGATTCTATTTATTATTGTAAATAGATATTCAACCCCGAGCCGGGTTATGTGATTTGTTTTGGAATCTGACCTCACCTTGAGGTCTAAATCTCCAAATTACAAAATCCCTAATTTCTACCTAAAAACCCCAAGTTATCCCATGAAAATTTTAGATTTTAGGTTGAATCTTAGGAAAAAGTAGTGAAAGATTGATAGGAGATAGGTTAGAATAACTTACCAACGATTTGGGGAAGAAGAGGTCTTGGAAAAATCGCCTTTAAGGTTTTAGGTTTTGAAAATTTGAGAAATGAACCAAAAATCCCGTCAAAAGTCATTTTGATCAGTTGCACGTGTCACATTTCTGACCAGGGGTTCGCAAATGCGAGCCCCGCAAATGCGAAGGTTTTCACATTCCTGCTATCATCGAAAATGCTAAGAAAATCTAGCAAATGCGAGCTTGACCATGTCCGCAATTACGACCATGTGATCGCAAATGCGATCACTGCCTTCCCTCATCCCACTTCGCAAATGGGAAGGAATGTTCGCAAATGCGAAAATCATGAAGCCCAACCATTTTTCGCAAATGCGAGAAATAGCTCACAAATGCGAAACCTGCAGAGGTCGCAAATGCGATGCTTGATCTCGCATTTGCGAGACCAGAGGCCTACACTAGAAACTGAAACACCAACAATGCTCTAAGCCCAATTTTTACACCGTAGCCTATCCAAACTCACCCAAGCCCTCGAGGATCCAAGCAAACATGCACACAAGTCTAAAAGCATCATACGAATTTTCTCGCACAATCAAAATACCAATATAACACCTAAAATTATGAATTGAACGCCAAATCAAATAAAATTTTCAAGAAAACTTTGAAACTTCTATTTTTACAACCGGACATCTGAATCACGTCAAACCAACTTCATTTTTGATGAAATTTCACAGACCAGTCATAATTAGAATATTAGACCTATACCGTGTTCCAGAACCAAAACACGGACATGTTATCCAAAAAGTCAGACTTTGGTCAAACATTTCAAATTCATTAAGCCTTTAACTTTCAAATTTCAACAAAGTCCGATATATCGGGCTATGGACATCCGAACTCGATTTTGGGCATACGCCAAAGTCCCAAATCACGATACGGACCCACCGAGACTTTAAAAACACGAATTCGAGTCTGTTTACTAAAAATAATGACCGAAGTCAACTCAAATGATGTTTAAGGCAAAAATTATTAATTTTCTCAATTTTTAACATAGAAGCTTTCCGGAATGACGCCCGGACTGCACACGCTAATGAGGAAGGCTAAAACATGATATCAAGGCTTCAGATCACAGAATTAGATTTCAAAATAGGAGATGATCTATTGGGTCATCACATTCTCCACCTCTAAAACAATCGTTCATCCTCGAACGGACATAGAAAAGTACCTGAACTAGTGAAAATATGAGGATATCTACTCCGCATGTCCGACTCGGACTCCCAAGTAGCTTCCTCGACGGACTTACCACTCAACTGCACTCGAACTAAATGATAACTCTTCGATCTCAACTGACGAACCTATTGGGCTAGAATAGCCACCTGCTCCTCCCCGTAAGTCAAATCCTTATTCGGCTGGACTCAGATGAAATCTAACACATGAGGCGGATCGTCGTGATACTTCCGGAGCATGGACACATGGAACACCGGATGAAGTGTTGATAACCCTGGTGGAAACACAAGCCTGTAAGCCACTTCTCCCACTCTCTCCAGAATCTCAAAAGGTTCGATGTACTTAGGGCTCAGCTTGCCCTTATTTCCAAGCCTAACTACACCCTTCATGGGTGATACCCGTAGCAACACTCTCTCCCCGACCATGAATGCAACATCACGAACTCTAAGATTAGCATAACTCTTCTTCCTGGACTGATCTTTGCAAAGTCGATCCTGAATAATCTTGACCTTATCAAAGGCATCCTATACTAGATATGTACCCAATAACTTAACCTCCACCGGGTCGAACCACCCAGCTGGAAACCGACACCGCCTACCGTATAATGCCTCATAGGGAGCTATGTAAATGCTCGAGTGGAAGGCAAACTCTGCAAGGGGAAAAAACTAATCCCACGATCCTTAAAAGTCTATAACACATGCGTGGAGCATATCCTCTAAGATCTTAATGGTGCGCTCAGATTCTCCGTTCATCTGAGGATGAAATTCTATGCTCACCTCAACTCCCGTGCCTAACTCACGCTAAACTGACTTCTAGAAGTGCGAGGTGAGCTGTGTACTTCGATCAATATTGATAGAACAGATGTAAATATTTGCCAACCGCTCCGAAGAATAGGTAACTGCCATAGGAATGAAATGCGCTGACTTAGTCAGCCTGTCCACAATGAGCCAAACGGCATCGAACTTCCTCTGAGTCTGTGGGAGTCCAACGACAAAATCCATAGTGAAACGCTCTCATAGTGAAACGCTTTCTTGAGCTTCTGAAAGCTTGCCTCACACTCGTCTCAAAATCTGAACGAGGCACCCTTCTTGGCCAACATGGTCAACGAGGCAGCTATATATGAAAACCCCTCCACAAATCAACGGTAATAGACCGCCAAACCCAAGAAACTCCTGATCACCATAGCTGAAGTGGGTCTAGGCCAGTTCTGAACTGCCTCAATCTTCTTTGGTTGTCTCTCAGAGTCTGAAGCATAATCCTAAGATGTTGCTCGTGCTCCTCTCGATTGCGGGAGTCGATCAACATATCGTCAATAAACACAATCATGAAGGATTCAAAATAAGGCTTGAACACTCGGTTTATCAAATCCATGAATGATTCTAGGGCATTTGTCAACCCAAAGGAATCACTAGAAACTCATAATGCATGTACCGAGTCCGGTAATCTGTCTTAGAGACATCAGATACCCTAATCCTTAACTGATGGTAGTCATATCTCAAATCAATCTTCGAAAACAACTTGGCAACCTGAAGTTGATCAAATAAATCATCAATCCTCGGGAATGGATACTTATTTTTTACGGCGTTTTTGTTCAACTACCGATAATCTATACACATCCTCATCGATCCATCATTCTTCTTCACAAACAACACTGATGCACCCTAGGGCGAGATACTAGGTCTAATGAAGCCCTTATCAAGCAAATATTGCAACCGTTCCTTCTATTCCTTGAACTCTGGTAGGGCTATTCAGTATGGCGGAATGGAAATAGGCTGAGTGCTCGGAGCCAAATCAATACAGAAATCAATATACTTGTCGGGTGGAATCCCTGACAGTTCTGCAGGAAATACCTCTAGAAACTCATGAACAACTGGCACGGAATCCATAGAACGAACCTCAGCGCTAGAATCATGAACATAAGACAAATAAGCTAGACACCCCTTTTCGACCATACGCCGAGCCTTCATGTAAGAGATAACCCTGTTGGTAAAATGTCCAGGAGTCCTTATCCACTCTAATTTTGGCAACCACGGCAAGGCTAAGGTCACCGTCTTAGCATGACAGTCCAATATAGAATGATAAGGTGAAAGCCAATCCATACCCAGTATAACATCAAAATCAACCATATCGAGAAGTAGGAGATCTACACTGGTCTCAGGACTCCTAATAGTGACCAAAAATGAATGATAAACACGATCTACAACAATAGCATCCCCCACAAGTGTGGACACATATACATGGGCACTCAAAGAATCACGAGGCATAACCAAATATGAAGCAAAATAAGATGACACATAGGAGTAAATGGAACTCAAATCAAATAGAATTGAAGCATCTCCATTGCAAACTAAAACAGTAACTTTGATAACGACGTCGGATGACAGTCTCAAAAGCCATAACATCGGAGATGGGCCCTACCACTCTGAACTACATCTCTAGGACGGCCCCTGGCTGGCCTCCACCTCTAGCGGCCTGACCACCACCTTTAATGGTCGAACCACCACCTCTGGCTGCCTGACCCCTACCTCTAGCTGGCTAAGCGGGAAGTGTAGCAACCGGTGTTGGGACCATGACACGAGAACCCTGATGCTATAAACTGCTCGATGCAAAAGGTCAAATCTAGCAATGTGCCTCAGATCATCACAACTATAAGAAGACCTCGACTGCTGTGACTGCTAGCGTGAAACTAACCCTGTCGACCTGAGTAAACACCTTGAAAACTCTGGAGCGCGGAGGTGCGCTGATAGGAGCTGGTGGTGCGGTGTAGGCTAGCTGATAAGATTAAGGCATATGAGGGCCTCGACCACCTAGAGCACCATGGGGTGCCTGAAGTGCTGATGAAATGGCCTGGGAGGATGGCCTCTACCAAAATTACCCCTGCCTCCAAATGAGACACTGCTGAACCCACCGGAATGACGAGGTCTGTTGTCAGACCCCTGACCTCCTTGAGCAAGAACAACCTCAACTCGCTTGGAAATATTGGCAGCCTCCTAAAAAGAATTCTCACTCCCAGTCTCCTTAGCCATCTTCAAATTGATAGGCTGAGCAAGTCCCTCAATAAACCTCCTCTATCTCTCTCTCTCGGTGGGAAGTAAAAGAAGAGCATGACAGGCCAAATCCACAAAACGGGTCTCACATTGAGTAATAGTCATAGTGCCGTACTAAGATGCTCTAACTCAGACGATGCTCCTTTCTCAATGTGATAGGGAGAAGATTTTCCAAGAAGAGATGAGAGAACTGGTCCTAAGTAAGAGCAGCGACCCCACTGGTATGGTCAACAAATAATTTCTCCACCATTTCTTGGTGGAACCAGTCAACAGAAATGCACCGAAATCGACCCTATTGGTCTCCACTATACCCATGTTCCGTAGAACCACATGATAGTTGTCAAGATACTCCAGAGGGTCCTCTGCAGATGCACTACTAAAGTGAACTGGAAAGAGCTTGGTGAACTTGTCCAATCTCCATAAAGCTTCTAAAGACATAGTTTGCCCCTCACCGAACTGTGCCGAAATAACTAGCTGAACTACTCTAACTAGGTGAGTTGTTGGAGTTTAATACTAGGGAGCCGTCTACTCCGAAGTGTGAGTAGCATGAGTCTATGATCCTCCTCCATCCTGAGAGACGGTTGGTGCCATGGGAAATGTGCCAATATGGGCCACACTCTCCATAAGGCACACCAAATGGACCAAAGCGTCCTGAAGCACTGGAGTGGCAATGAATCCCTTCAGAACCTGAGCTAGCCCGACAGGAACAGTCTGGGCTGGAGCCCTCTCCTCAAACTCTACTTGAGGCTCCACTCTAGGGGTGCTGCCGAGGCTCTGGGCTGAGCCTTTCCCTTACCTCGGCATTTGGCACAACCTCAACCTTGACCTCTGCCCCTTGTAGGATCTTCCACTAGAGGATCTTCCTGCTTCTCAGTTGTAGGAGCGGTACGTGTTTTCGCCATCTGCGAAAGAATAAGAGCATAAGAGTCAATCAGCATTGAGATAACAAAATTGGCCGATAGAGAAGAATAGAAGTGAAATGTGTTCCTAGACTTCTTAACCTCTGGGAGATAAGTACGGACGTCTCCGTACCGACGCCCCAAACTCTACTAAATGTGCTCGTGAATTATGAGACCTAGGCAACCTAGTGCCCTAATAATAACATTTAGCAACTCGAAAACCCCATTATCAGGACCGTGATGGCGTCTAACATTCTACTTGCTAGGCAAGCCAAAATTAGAGTATTATTAAGCTAATAATTAAGTCAATAACAACAATAAACTAACATAAAATACAGAGAATACAGAATAATATAAAGGCTTCAACATGTACAATCACCCGGATCTGGAATCACAATCCATGAGCTACTAACAGTAATACAAACAAAGTATGAAAAAGGGAAATACTCTGTTTTGAATTAGAGACACAACAAATGATAAAACTAAGAAGAGACTCCAAATCCGATAGCTAATCTCCTAATAATCTAGAGCCAGTACCAAAATCTCACAGAAAGTGCAGAGTGTAGTATCAGTACAACTGACCCCATGTACTGGTAAGTGTTGAGCCTAACCTCAAAAAAGTAGTGGTGAGGCTAAGACAAGATACCTAAAAACCAAACCTGTATAGTTTAACAGTATATATATACAAATAACAACAATGAAGAACTAAACATGTAATATCGGGATGGGGAAACATGCTGAGGGGAATACGAGGTAAGGAACTATAGCAAAATGAAATGTTAACATCAAATATACTACGAACCAATAGAAACTAGTGAACACAGTAAAAGAAGAATGAACGACATCACCCTTTGTGCTTTTACTCTGATCCTCACCATGAAATTAATAGAAACGGCACGGCATCACCCTTCGTGCTTTAACTCTCATAACATGGAACGGAATCACCCTTCATGCATTAACACTCTCAACCTCACCATAAATTCAATAGAAGGCATCACCATTCCTGCATTAACACTCTCAACCTCACCATAAATTCAATAGAAGGCATCACCATTCCTGCATTAACACTCTCCTTTACCACAATGAAATGAACAAATAACAACAGGGAGAGATAATAACAAGTACAAGCCTTACTTCTACATTGGGTTCCAAAATGTCAACCTCAACGTCGGAATCAATACTCAATTATCTCCAAAAGATTCATAAGCATGATACAAGCGACCTATTTAACAATACTAGTCTAAACACGGATAACATGAAAAATGAAAGCTATATTTGCAAGAAACCACACCCCATCCCGATCCAGGTTATGTGATTTGATTTGGAATTCGACCTCAATTTGAGGTCTAAATCCCCAAATTACCTAATCCCTAATTTCTACCCAAAAACCCCCAATACTCCCATGAAAACTTTAGATTTTAGGTTGAGTCTTAGGAAAAAGTAGTGAAAGATTGAAAGGAGATAGGTTAGAATCACTTACCAACGATTTAGGGAAGAGGAAGTCTTGGAAAAATGGCCTCTAAGGTTTATGTTTTTAAAATTTGAGAAATGGACCAAAACTCCCGTCCAACGTCATTATTATCAGTTGCAGGTGTCGCATTTGCGACCTAGGGTTCGCAAATGCGAGCCCCACAAATTTGAAGAAACTATTGCAAATGCGATGATTTCCACATTCCTTCTAACATCGTAAATGCGAAGAAAATCTCTCAAATGCGAGCCTAACCATGTCCGCAATTGCGACCATGTGATCACAAATGCGATCACTGCCTTCCCCCGTCCCACTTCGCAAATGCGAATGAATGTTCACAAATGAGAAAATCACGAGGCCCAACCATTTTCTGCAAATGCTAAAATTGCTCGAAAATACGGAACTTGCAGAGGTCGCAAATACGATGCCTGATCTCGCATTTGAGAGATCAGAGGCCTATACCAAGAATGAAACACTAGCAGTGCTCTAAGTCCAATTTTCACTTTGTAGCCTATCCGTAACTCACCTGAGCCCTCAGGGCTCCAAACCAAACATGCACACAAGTCTAAAAACATCATACAAACTTGCCCGCGCGATCAAAACACCAAAATAACGCCTAAAACTACGAATTGAACACCAAATAGAATGAATATTTAAAGAAAACTCTAAAACTTCTATTTTTACAAACGGACGTCTGAATCACGTTAAACCAACTTCGTTTTTCATTCGATTTCACAGACATGTCATAATTATAGTATTGGACCTATATTAGGTTCCGAAACAAAAATATGGACCCGTTATCCAAAAAGTAAAACTTTGATCAAACATTTCAAATTGATTAAGCCTTTTAACTTTTAAATTTTGACAAAATTCGATATCTCCGGCTAGGGACTTTCGAACCCGATTACAGGCATATACCCAAGTCCGAAATCATGAAACAAACCCACGAGACCATCAAAAAAAAAAATCCGGGTCGGTTTACTAAAAATGTTGACCAAAGTCAACTCAAATGAATTTTGTAGGCAAAAATTATGAACTTTCTATGTTTTTAACACAGAGGCTTTCCGAAAAGACGCCCGGACTGTGCACGCATAATGAGGAAGACTAAAACATGATTTTAAGGCTTCAGATTACAGAATTAGGTTTCAAAACAGAAGATGACCTATCAGGTCATCACAACAAAATACAAGAAATAATATTTAAATTAAATCCATGTGGAAACAATATTATACTATATTATCTTTGATTAGCGAGTACAATTTATGTGGGTGTTTGAGTTCGTCAAAGATTGGTGCATTAAAATCAGCATACTCAATTCTAACAACACTCCGCTAAGCGTCCGAAACTCACTGGAGCCCTCGGGGCTCCAAACCAAACATCCACATAAGTCTAAAAACATTATACAAACTCGCTCACACGCTCAAAAAATAATAATAACATCTAAAACTACAAATTTAGCTCTAAAAATAATGAATTTCAAAGAAAATTTCATGAATTTATAAATTACAACTAAGCGCCCGGATTCTATCGAATTAACTCCAAACGACACCAAATTTGCAGATAACTTCAAAATGCCATAACGGACCTATTCCAAGTCCCAAAACCAAATTACGAGCTCGATAGCTAAAAGTCAACCTACGGTCAAACTTTTCAACTTAAAATTGCAAAATTTTTGCAAACCAGCACAAATCTACCTATGGACTTCCAAAATCAATTTCGAACATACGCCCAAGTCTGAAATCACGATACGAAGCTAACAGAGCTATAAAACTCAATTCCGGGGTCATTTTAACTAAAGTCAAAGTTTGGTCAACATTTTCAAATCTAAACTTCTAATTCAAGAATCAAGTGTCTAAATCAACGCGAAAGCTTTCCGGAATGAAACTAATCAACTCTGCATGGTCGATAATATGAGAGAATAAAATTGAAAAAGTAAGGAATCATAGGAGATCATGAGGTTGAATAACTATGCATTACAGAGAATGAAATATAATAAGGTTGATAATACGAACACTGAGATTGAATGAGATGGCTCGAGAATGAAAAGACTGATCATGATTTTGGCGTGAGTAAAAAGAACGCGGCGGACACGTATATATACGAGAATTAGAAAGATGTAGGGGATTCGATTAATAATATGTTTAAACTGCGTCTCCAGAAAAGGAAAATCTCCTTGAATTGGTTTTAAAATCATTACTAAAGAGTAGTTTTGTAAGTTATTTCTTTATAAATTTTCTTGAAAAAAAAGTTTAATATTTTTCTTTCTGCGTGTTTATATAACTTGAATCTATAATTTTTATATCGTTTATAGAAAAAGGTTAAATTGGTTAAACTAATATAGTTAAAGCTGTCACATTAGGTAGGGGTGAACACAGATGGGTTAAGTTTGATTTTTATCAAAATCAAACCAAACCAACTGTATCGGTTTGGATTAGTTCCCTCTTGTTGGGTTTTTATTATTTTTTGGGTTTTTCATTACATGAATACTATTGTAAGTTTACTTTATTAGTGTTATAGATTATGTTTTAATGTTATAATAGGGGTCCTGAGGAGCTCAGGTGAGTTTCAGACGAGGTTCGGATTTTTTCGTTGCATTTTGGATTTTTGCTAAGCTGCAGGTTCAGATGTTCCGCACCTGCGACTGGTATTGCGCAGGTGCGATGGCCGTAGAAGTGCCATAGGCATTGCAGAGGCGAGGTGATTTTTGGGTGAGGAAGACCGGAGAAGCGGAGATTTGGGCACATATGCAGATGCACAGGTGCGAGGTGATGGAACACATGAGCGAGATATTTCGCAGGTGCGAATGGTGGCTTGCACCTGCGTTGTCGCGGAAGCAGTTATGTTTTCGGCAGGTGCGATGGTCGAGTCCTCAGCTGATTCCAAAGAAGTGGATGTTATGTCACAGAAGCGATGCCACAGAAGCGGCTAATGTGCTGCAGGTGCAAAAATGTTGGTGCGAGCTATAAATCGGGGGTCTTGGTCTTTTCTTCGTATTTTGAGATGTGGGACTCCGATTGAGTCAATTTTAAAGCAAATTTCTCCATATAAATTGGAGTAAGTGTTCTCTACTCGGTTTTGGTTATATTTCATGAATCTATCTTCATTTTTCACAATTGGTTGATGGATTTAAAGAGAAATTTGGGGGTTTTGGCCGAAAGTTTAATAACATAAATTTTTTGAGTTTTGAACATCGAATTGGAGTGAAACTAGTATGGTTTGACTTCAATTGAATGTCTTATTGGATTTTGTGACTTTTGTGGGGTTCTATAGGGTGGGCCTGGGTGTGATTTTTGGCCAGTTTTTGGGTTTTGATTAAGGTTTTGGGTGAGTACATGTAAGAATAGAGAAGTACTTTCCTCATGCTATCTGAAAATGAAACATCTTACTTATTGTTGATAGGATTTTTGGGAAAAATCATAGTTTTCAAACTTACTTGTATTTTGGCACTTTTGGTAAAAGATTTGAATTTTCACTGAGATACTTGAAAGGCATGCCTATTTCCCTGAATTGTGAACCGGCTGAGCATTTTACTTCTAACATACCTATTTTACCACTTGTATTATACTGTTATGAATTGTTGTGGAATATTGGTATTCGACCCAACCTTGTGTTAGATCGTCACTACTTTCAACCTAAGTTAGTTTTGTTACTAATTGAGTACATGGGGTCAGTTGTACTCATACTACACTTATGCACCTTGCGTGCAAATGTTGGCTGATGATATTGTTGTGTTTGATGGGAGCTGGATTGAAGATGTACCTGCGTCCTGGTTGTAACTGCCCCTTGTTCGTGGTAGCTTTAGGTCTATAAAACTCTGTTTATGTATTTTTCAAACAGATGATGTATTTATTCAATTTAAGCGTTGTAAATTCTATTCTTAGAAGCTCATGATTTGTACTACCAGTCCTTGGGAGATGTATAAGATTTAGTAAATTATTTTAGTTTAATTGTCTTGTTACCATCATTAGAATTGGATAGTTACTAGTTGGCTTACCTAGCTGGTTGGGTTAGGTGCCATCACGACTAGTGGATTTAGGGTAGTTACAAGTTAGTATCAGAGCTCTAGGTTTATAGGTTCTATAAGTCAAGAGCAAGTGTCTAGTAGAGTCTTGCGGATTGGTATGGTGATATCCATACCTATCTTTGAGAGGCTTAATGGCATTTAGAATATACTTCCTATATTTCTTTCCTTATCGTGTGACATTGATTCAACTTGAAGCGTAATCCTTTGAATTCTTTCCACGCATTCATATGTGCATGTGAGCACTCGATATTGGTTGTGCGCCGTTGGCTTGTGATTCCATGGTTGAGGTGAGAGATGTGATTCTGACGTCCTGATGATGGGACAGTCTGGAGGACTTGAGACCAGGTTTCAATGGTAGCTTGAGCACGGATATTTCGATTGTGTGAGCACGTGCTTTTGGGACTTATATGTCTGTTGGTGTCCCCATTGGTGGAATTTGTGATTGGATCACTATGTGGTGAGTATGATGTGACTACGAGATGTGTTCAGATAGTTCGAATGTGACGAGAAGAGTTTTCTTTAAATGTATTAAGTACTATTGGGTGTTTTATTTCTTTCTTGATTTGGCGTATGGTCTCGATTTATGGGTGTGTTGAGGGATCTCTCTTGTTATTTAGTTGTGGAGTGAAGTAGATTCTCATGTCTTTTTAATGAGTTATAATCAAGAAGATTAAGTGATTGTGTAGTAGTTGTCACTGTGGAAGAGTATAGAGAGATGTCAGTTTGTTGAAAAGCATGTGGGTTATCTCCTACGAGGTGTCCTGAGGTTGTGATCCCTATGATGTTTTGTAAAAAATTCACTTTTACCACTGAATGATATATGTTGCAATTTGAGTTTGGATCGCTTGTGGATGTTGGCTTGACTATTACAAGGGTGAATGCAAGATTTGCAGATAATTTGAAGTATTAGATGGTTTGCGTTCAGGAGCTCATGAAGGACATAGTTGAATCTCACTACGGTATTATGGCAGTAATAGAGTATGTACGTAGTGAGTTATTGTGTGTTTTGATCTATGGCTTTGAGTCAAGTGGGGGAGTTTTCTATTGACGAGTTGATTGAACGTTTATGTGTTGTATTGGTTCCGGTTTGAGGTATATTGATTAATCAGTTATAACTGTAGGTGTTTCGATTGAGGATGACTCGAGTAAGGGAATTTCTGGATACAGTTTGTATTACACTCAATGGGTATATGGGAATCAAAAAATATTTGAGTGTTTATTCGAGGAGGATGTAGTGTGCATGGAGTAGGAATTGCTCGGTTGCTTAGGAGTGTGGATTACTCCCTTGGGTGTTGGTGTGCTAATGGGGCACAGGTCATTCGGTTCGTTTGATCGGTTTAATTGAGATTTGAGAACTGTGGATGACTCTCGAGAAGGGTTCTAATGGATTCAAGATTTTGATGTAGCAATTTGTAATTTTCAATATTTTTATATGGCTAGAAACTGAGAGTTACATCGGACGATGTCGAGACTTGTGGCATTTTGTATCATTGGGGATGATGCATTTCAGTACCAAGGAGGTGATGGAAACAATTTTAGGTTCACATAAGGTCTCTTTAGAGTGGGTGTCTTGATGGTGGTGCTTTGGGGTGTTTAAGAGGGAATTCAACGGCTTATTGGCCTTAGGGCGTTGTGGTTTTATACTAGGGTATCTTGTGTGGTGAATTTTTGTTGAGGATCGTGATGTTCTATCAAGGAGAAGTATCAATTTGAAGGCAATTTGGAAAATACTTGGAGAAATAGGACAGCTTGGTAGTAGGTTGGATCAGCATAGTAATGAGTATGATAAGTTCTTTAGGTACTTATGACATGGTTAGTTTCTACAGGTGTTTCGTGGCAATGCTCTTGGGATTTGGTGAACTGTGTGGATGGGTTGAGTTGGAGAGATTTGGTTCTGATAGCTTGGGTATTGCAAATGGGTTTCGAAGAGTTCTCAATTGTTTTTACCAAGGTTTGAGGGGTATATTTTCTACTTGTGTGAGGAGCATATGATGTATTGTGAATTTCTCCTAGATGAAATAAAATGGAAGGTCCTTGGCTAATTGATTATGTAGTTTCAAGTGACTCGGAGTGGTCTACGAAGTTCTTGTATTTTTCATATGATTGCATGGTATATGTGGTGTGTTGTGTGAGATTGAGATTTATGTGAGAGAGATCACAGTTCAGTATGTAATGGAAGGTCATAAATTCGTAAGCAGCATGGACGGTTTCATATGACTAGGTAAATGCTTATACATTTCAGAAGGGGCAACGTGTTTTGATTTGTGGATACTTCATTGGTACTGCGACACTCTCCTGGTTGATCACTTGCTGATATTTGAATTTTTCTATATGGCACGAAAGAATTTTAAAAGTATTTATCATGGGATGACGTGTATGAGAGATGTGTTATACATTCTAGGGTGGAGGTTGGATCAGATATGGTATTCGTGTGTTCTATGGATTTGGAGACTGGGAGTTCTCAAGAGCTGATTGTTTCATAGTTGTGGACTATGAAGTCATGGTCGAAGCTATCCAGATGATAGTATGTGTTATGATTCAGTCATTGTGGGCTTTCAGAGGTTTATTATCTATTTATGGATGCCCAGAGTTGATTTCGGGGTCCATTGGTAGGCCCAATTAGGATGTGTATTCAACACCGAGTTGGATTGGTTGACTCCATAATGCTATTGTTGAGGGATATGCCATTCGGTTATTGCTGAGCTTATTCGTGTTCTAAAATTTTCTATGAGCTACTCTTCTATCCTACGAAAAGTGGTGATTCATTGCTTATAAGCACATCTAGTGTGGTTCTATTTGGACTTTATAGCAGAATTTGAGCAAGATGAGTAATTAGTTATTGCATGGTTGGTGGCGTATGGGTTATATTCTTTCGAGTTTTGTATGGCATTGTGTAATCTGGTTCTCCGTTGTAATGGTAATGCACCTTGGGTACTTCATGTCGAATTTTGCGTGGTTATTGATTTTGAGCAGGGTGGCTCGAGGTATATGATATGGGCCAGCGTTTGGATTGAGTCGCGCATTGCAGTGGAGTTATGTTGGGGTATGAAACTTTGTGTTAGAGTCGGGTGATGGTTCCACGGTGT
Organism: Nicotiana rustica; assembly: GCA_005239535.1. NCBI lineage: Eukaryota > Viridiplantae > Streptophyta > Magnoliopsida > Solanales > Solanaceae > Nicotiana > Nicotiana rustica. The sequence continues at coordinate 268,437 of ML497480.1, forward strand.
GTGATGGGTTCTTAGCATTTTGTAGTGGTGGTACCCGTTGAGCTTGCGGGACAGTTCTCTTGATTGAGTCATTTTCGCGATTGAGTACATTTGGATTGTTGCTTATTGGTACATGGATTGCACGGTTCATGGCTCTGGGTAGTATTGGTGTTGCGTGTCAGTACACTAGTTGGTATTCGATAAGAGGAAGTCGTCGAATCTAGGATGGCTGCTATTAGATTTGATTGTGGTATATATTGAAGGATAATATCGAAACTCGGCTTAGGATATGTCTATAGTTCTTGTTGAAGGGGAGGGATCTCCATGGCTTGTTGATTTGATGAATGGTTATGAGTTTCTGCATGTTCTTTCAGTATCGACAATGTACGAAGGTTTTAGAATGAGGTTTTGTTAGGTATGAGGTTTATTACCGTGCACAGTCCCATAGTGATGAAGGGTCGACGACACCGCCCTCATACTGTTAATCCATGGCCTTCCAAGCAATGCATTGTATCTCATGTCACCTTCAATGACATGAAACTTGGTATCTTGAATTGTACCGGCCACTTTGACTGGGAGGATAATTTCCCCTTTCGTTGTCTCGCTTACCATGTTGAATCCGTTGAGGAATCAAGAGGCGGGCACCTTTTGGTCGATCGATTCGAGTTGCTCTACCACCCTCGACCTAATGATGTTGGCCGAGCTACCTGGATCCACGAGCACACATTTAATTTGAAATTTTTTCAAAATAAAGAAATTACCAGTGCGTCATTATGGGGTTGAGACAAGGTCTCGATGTCCTCTTCGTTGAATGCAAGGGCGTCTTCAGGTATGTAGCTCCGAGTTCGATTTTCCTCGGTGATGGATACTTTTGTTTGTTTAAATATTTTGTCCCTAAGGTATGTCTACTCCACCAATAATCATGTGGATGACGTGTCGTGGTTCTTCTGTTTCATTTTTCTTGCTTGCCTCTCTTTCCTAAAATTTGTTTTTAGCTCGATCGTTGAGGAACTCTCGAAGGTGCCATTTGCTAATCAATCAGGCCACCTCTTCTCGAAGCTCTCTGCAATCCTCAGTCCTATGACTATGGGTACCGTGATATTCTCATATCAAGTTGGGGTTCCTCTACGAAGTATCTGATAGCACGAGTCTTGGCCATCTAGTGTCCTTGATTTTACTTGTAGCCGATACGATGTCTGAAACATCGATGTTCAGGTTGTACTCAGAAAGTCAGGGTGCCTCTACCGGCCCTGTGTGCCTGTCAAACCCTGCTTTGTTAACGAGTCCCCCAGGATTCTGTTCTCGGTCCATCCTTTGGCCACTTCGAGGTATGTTACACCTTAGAATATTTCTCTGATTTTCTATGTACGGTTAATACCTTTTTTTGCTTGGTCTCGTATCTCTTTCTTGGAGTCTCGATTCATTTGTTAAGAGCATGCTGGGATACGCCGCACCCGAGTGGGCCTCCAATTGGTCATTCTCGACTCTGATCTTCAACTGATACCTGTTGTGTAAATCTGCCCAAACTATAGCGGGATACTCAGTCAAGTTTTGCTTCAACTGCTTTGAAGTTATCGAGCTTCATTCATTCAAGCCCCGAGTGAAGGCTTGTACTGCCCAATCATCGGAGACCGGTGGTAATTCCATTCGTTCCAGTTGGAAGCGGGATATGAACTCCCTCAACATCTCATTCTCTCTTTGTTTGATTTTGAAGACATCATATTTCCTTGTAGCGACCTCGATGGCACTAGCATGTGCCTTCACAAAGGAGTCTGCCATCATGGAAAATGAATCTAACAAGTTCAGGGGTAGGTTATGATACCACATCATTGCCCCTTTGGATAATGTTTCTCCAATTTTTTTCAATAGGATGGATTCAGTCTCGTCATCTCTTAGGTCATTCCTTTTCACAGCACAAGTGTAGGCAGTAATGTGCTCATTGGGGTACGAGGTTCCGTTGTACTTCAGAAGATCTGGCATTCTTAATTTCTTCGGGATGGGCTTCGGGGCTGCACTTGATGTGAATGGATTTTGCACAAACTTTTTTGAATCTACACCCTTCAGAATCGGGGGTGCACCCGAGATCTGACCGACCATCGAGTTATAGGTCTCCACTTTTTGTCGTTAGCTTCTATCTTCTTTTCGCCCAATTCAATCTTCTTTTCGCTTAATTCAATCTTCTTTGGGAGTTCTTCGAGCATCTTCATAATGGCGGGGTCGGTTGTTGACCCATTATTGCTCGACCTTTCCGGTGCATGTTCGACTCGAGGTGCCGTTTCTGGTACTGCTTTGCTTGGGTTTCTCTGAAGACATTGTAGCTAAGCAATAGCCACATGTTGTGCTTGCAACATCTCAAAAATATCATGAAGGTTATCTTCTCTTTCCCTTTGAGAAGGGGCTCCCTATGTTTCATGCCGGTCTACTTCACGCATACTTCCGTCTGTATGAGATCTCACATCGACATGTTGAGCGTTGCATGAGCCTTTATCGACATGGATTTGCACTGGTGCCCCTTTAGGGTTTTGTGGTGGAACACCGGCACCTGAAGCAGCTGTGTCATTCTCTTTGTGATCCTCAGGACCATTGTTTCCATGTGAGTTTACTGAGTTAGACATTTTGTAACCTGAAATTGAAGATTCTTGGCCAAGAAAAAGTGTGAAGAATAACTTGTGTTTTTAGAAAACCAGCACTAAAACAATCACTATTATTTTTAGCCCCGCGCTGGGCGCCAAACTGTTTACCTTGAAAATGGTAATTATAATTATATTTGATTTTGTAGTTCTAAAAATACGTGATATATTTTATTACCAGTTGTTTAGGAAGTTGATGCTAAGTGAGAAGTTGGAAAATGAAATAAGAGCGAAGGGTAATAAGATTAAGATAACCGAGCATTGGAGAGACAGGTCTCGAGCTTTGTCGGAATGGGCCTTGAGGTCGAGCTCAAGAGCTTGACAAGGGGCTGTCGAGAATGATATAGGAGTATTGAAGTCCTTGAATATGGACTATTTGTGATTAATAGCGAGAATGTTTGAGTTAGGGAGCAGAGAATGTTCTTGTTCTTGTATTAAATATCATGTGTCTTACAAAGTGACAAGGGTCCCCTTTATATATGAGGTAGAATCCTAACATAGTACATGTGTAACTATTACACAAGAGAGATGGCTGGTAAAACCATTTAGTGCCATGGTACGAACTTGTACTATTTTGCGTACTTGGTCAGCTTTAACCACCTGCCTTTTGGGAGTTTACTGCCTTTCCATAATGGTCTTCGATCTACACTGCCCCGGGGTTGAGAACCCTCGATATGCCCCCCTGATGCCAAATCTTGAACCTTCAAGCGTTCTGAGCGTTATAATGAATGTAGAATTAGGTTCTCTGATTTTATTCGTGTACAGGTGGTTCACACCTGCTACTCTGTATTGTGCAGGTCTGATGGCCATAGACGCGCATCACAGAGGCGAGGTGTGTGATGGGTCAGGAAGACCCTAAAAGCGGAAATTTGGGCGCATATACGGAGGTGTGAGGTGATGTAGCCTATGAGTGAGATACTTGGCAGGTGCGGATGGTGGCTCGCCCCTGTGATGTCACAGAATCAGTTACGTTGTCTGCAGGTGCACGGGTCAATTTCTCAACTGATTTCGCATAAGCGGATGTTATGTCACAGAAGCAATGCCGCAAGTACGAAAATGCTGGCAGAAGCTATAAATCGAGGGTCTTAGTTTTTTCTTCATATTTTGAGATGTGGGACTCAGATAGAGGCAATTTTTGAAGCAAATTTCACCATATGAATTGGGGTACGTGTTCTATACTTGGTTTTGGTTATATTTCATGAATCTATCTTCAAATTTAGCAATTGGTCTAAAGTTAAATAACATGAATTTTTGAGTTTTGAATATCGAATTTAAGTCAGATTGGAATAAAACAAGTATGGTTGGACTCGTAAATGAATTGGTTGTCGGATTTTGTGAGTTTTGTTATGTTCCGAGGCATGGGCCCGAGTGTGATTTTTGGTTGGTTTTTGGTTTTGAGTAGGCATTTGATCTATATCATTTGGAATTGTTTCCTTGGGCTTTATTTTATGTATTTGAGTTGATTTTGGATAGTTTTGTGCCGTTCAAAGGTTGTTACGTGCATGATGGAATCTTTGGAGTATCTCTTGGCTTGCTCTACATTGGTATTGGCTTGTTGGAGGTAAGTAACTCTTCTAAACTTAGTGCTGAGGGTATGAAACCCCGTAATACATGTTATGTAATTGGAATTGAGGTGACACACATGATAGGTGACGGGCATGTGGGCGTGCATCATGTGAATTGGGACTCTATTGCTTCTATTGCACTGTATAGTGGTCGTACTTTGTTGATATTCGTGTTTCCACCATGTAATAAAGTAGTTAACCTGTCAATTATGCTAGATCTCAAGTTTAGGCATTATGACGATACTGTTTGGACCCGTAGTGGTCATTTTTTACTGTCATCTCACTGATATCATTGATATTTCGTATTCAGTCATATCTATGCATTCATACCTTATCTCAATCTCAGTTATTACTTATTGATACATCATATCATTGTTGATGGGCTAGTTTATTGACACTGTGAGCCCGTGAGGGAGACTAGAGAGTTTGATGACTGAGTTAGGCCGAGAGCCTGTTTGTGAGGTATTGATACCATAGCACGTGAGTTTTCCATGCGGATCATGATATTGTTTTCCGTGCGAATTCTGATATGATACTGTAGCACGTGAGTTTTCCGTGCAAATCTTGATATGATACTCTAGCACCGTGATGACCCAAAAGGGTTATCCCGTATATTCTATCTAATTATGTGTTCCGAGGTCGTGAAAACCTCCTTCTATCTCTCCTCGATTTGTGTGTGCTGCCTGGGCGTGTAGCCGGGAAACCTTTATGTGAAAATTGATAAAAATGATAATTTTATATTGAAAATTTGAATAAAGTTGACTTCAGTCAACGTTTTTGGTAGGCGGACCCGGACTCGTGATTTGACAGTCCCGGAGGGTCCGTAGAACAATATGGGACTTGGAAGTATGCCCAGAATCGAATTTCGAGGTCCTAAGCCCGAGAAATGAATTTTTAAAGAAAATTGTTTTCAAAAAAATATAAAGGTTTTTGAAAATAAAAATTGAGGTGAAACCTGTGATATCGGGCCCGTATTATGGTTCAAAAGCTCGATACAAGTTTGATATGATTTATATGTGTTATCTGTGATGTTCGAAAATAAACGGACGTCGTTTGGCGTGATCCGGACCTTGAATGCAAAAATTGATGTTTAAAGAAGTTTTAAGAAATTTCATTGATCTTGAGGTTTAATTCGATGCTTACGATGCTATTTTGGTGACTTGATTACTCGAGTAAATCCGTAGGATGTTTTTGAGGTTGTGTGAATATTTGATTTTGAGCCTCGAGGGCTCGGGTGTGTTTCTGATAGTGTTAGGGTCCATTTTCCCTCATTTTCCTCTGATGTTTCTGCAATCTGGTGTCCCCTTCTATGCGATCACATATGCAAATCCGCGATCACATAGTGTAAAATGGACTAGCCCAGTTTCCTCAATCGCTATCGCGTTGTTCACATCGCGATCACACAACTTGTAGACTTCACTCTACGCGATTGCATACCCACATTCGCGATCGCACAATGTTATCTTGGCAGTGGCCATTTCTTCTTCTATGTGATCGCAATTATTGGTCCGCGATCGCAGAAGCTTACTTACTCATTATACGCGGTCGCATAAGCTGTTCCGCGATCGTGTAGAGCATTTTAAGCCAGCTTCATTCTCCTTCTACACGATCGCGCCTTGATCGCCGCGATCACGCCTCGATCCTCGTGATCGCGGTGGTTTAAAAACCTGGGGAGATTATATGTTTCCAAAATCGGGGGTTTCACCATTTTAAACATATTTTGACTTCTAGACCTCGGTTTTGTGCGACTCCTCGAGGGATTTTCACACAAATCGAATGGGTAAGTGTTCTTCCACTAGAATTAAATATATTTCATGAATTAGTTATTGTTTTTATCATTTAAATTTTGTTTTGCGTTGAGAGGATTGTGCGTTTTGAAAGAAAACATCAAAAATGAAAATTCATGATTTGAATGACCAAATGTTATCGAATTGGATAAATTTAGTATGGGTGAACTCGTATCGGAATTTGTAAAATATGTCGTGTTCCGAGGTGCGGGCCCGAGGGTCGATTTTTGAGTCGATTTTTATAAATTTTCAAAGATTGAAACTTTATTATTCGGAATCGTTCCTTGTACATTTTATATGTGTTTTGAAGTTGTTTTTGTTGATTTTGAGCCGTCTGGAGGCCTTCCCACTCGAGAAGTCTATTTTTGAGTACCGGGCTGTCGTCTGTGAGGTAAGTATCTTGCCTAACCTTGTGTGGGGGAAATACCCCTTAGGATTGAGTCTTCTATGTTGATTGTAGTCCGCGTACGCGAGGTGACGAGTGTGTACTCGAACTTATTTGCAAATAGATTGCCCTTTAGGGATTCTTAGGTCCTTATGTTCCCCATATATGAATTGAACTTGTTATATGTGAATTCGTGATTTCTAATCTCGTCTCCTCCTGTTCAATTTAGATGTACTTGCTTAGAATTCTTTGTTTCTTATATGATCTTAATTTACTTAAATGAAGACTTTGTTTTTCCTACCGTTATGCTATGTCTTCCCTCACATGCTACCTATTTTACTGAGCATTGTTCAAACGAAGTTTATTCGGTGAAGCTAATTGTCTAAGTGAGATTGGTTATAGTTGATTCCCTTGCTGGGATGATCTGGTTTTCTTGGCTATGAACTTGAATGTACAGAATCGTTGCTATAATTGTCTTGTCTTCCCCTCTTTATGCTGTTCTCTCTTTGTTTTTGGCATTCCTCTCAGTAGCTACTTCTTATGAGCGAGTTGTTACCACATTATGATTTAAGTCTTTGTGTTGATTTGCTCATCGCACTTTGTATTCGGCCTTGTTTTCTTTCGCGACGGTTGTGGCAATATATATTGGTTTTGTAGCATTCTGGTTGTTTTTCTCAGTGGCTCCATTGCATATTTAAATTGGGACTACGGGCAGAGATTCGAGATCTTTCCCCCTGTACTGCATCGCATATTTAAATTGGGACTACGAACAGAGATCCAGGAGCTTTCCCCCTGTACTGCATCTCATATTTAAATTGGGACTGTAGACAGAGATCCGGGAGCTTTTCCCCTGTATTGCATCGCATATTTAAATTGGGACTACAGACAGAGATCCGGGAGCTTTCCCCCTGTACTGCATCACATATTTAAATTGGGACAACAGATAGAGATCCGGGAGCTTTCCCCATGTACTGCATTGCATGACTAATTCTGAGTGGCGGACTGAGTTCCAGTAGTTTATGACTGAGGAGATTTGAATCGAAAGATATAAATATATATATTGAAAAGTATAGCTGAAAAGCAATTATCTCCAGGAAAAATTATGTCTAAATGACTTCTTTTCAGAAGTATATTTTAAAAACATTTGTCTTGCAGAATGATGATATTTGAAAGAGCAATACTTGGGAAAATATATTCGAACATCACATATTTTGATGATATTTTAAAGAGTAGTACTTGGGAAAATATATTTTGAACATCACGTATTTTGATGGTACTTGAAAGAGCAGCATCACGCCCAAGTCCCATATTTTTCTACGGACCCTCCGGGACCGTAAAATAAGGGATCCGGGTCTGGGTCCGTTTACCAAAAATATTGATTGAGTCAACTTTATTCAAATTTGCAATACAAAATTATTATTTTTATCAATTTTACACATAAAGGCTTCCCGGCTACACGCCCGGGCTACGCACGCAAATCAAGGCGATATAGAAGGAGGTTTTCTCGACCTCAGAACACAGAATTAGATAATTTGGGTATGAGAATTTAGAACATAATATGACATTTCAAGTAAATCATATAAATAGTCTAAGTAGCCTAAACCAGTCAAATACTATGTACAATACGTGTACCCACTTGTCACTTTGCGTACACAGGCGTCACTTTTCATACACGGATTTTACTTCACACAATTGAATCAAACAATACCAATTTTAAGGGGGTAGTCCCCCCCACACGAAGTTAGACAAGACACTTACCTCAATTAGGACAATTTAATATTCGAAAATAGCATTTCCCTTACCATTCGCCTCCAGACGGCTCAAATCTAACGAAAATCAACTCAATAACATCAAAAAATATTAGGAAATCCAATTGTGATAGAAAAAGTTAAGATCCATATTCTTTTTCCATAAAGTCAACAAAATCCAATCTGGAGCCCGCCCGGTCAAAACTCGGGTCCAATGGTAGATTCGGTCTACCCATGACCCCACGAGTTCATATAAGTGAATAGTTTCAAAATACGAGTCCGAATCAACGCTCAGAGCTCATATTCTTTTTTTTTTTTTCAAAAAATATGACAAAGTTCATAAAATTCTACTTTGATTCACATGAATTTTATGTTACAATCTAAGATATGATGGTGGAATATGATTAGAAATAGATTAGAATCACTTACCCAATGTTTGTAGATGAAAATTCCCTCTCCAAATCGCCTCCTACCGAGTCTGGGGTTAAAAAATGAGAGACTGATCGGAAAAATCATGTGTCACGACCAAAAACTAACCCTGCCGTTGTGGAGCCTATCATGGTACTAGGCCAGCCAACACATCACCAAAAACATATTGATATTTCATTCATAAGAGATTATTCAAAGTTATTCATTATAAAACCTTCGTAAAGGATTAAAACAAAAGTGCGGAGAAGAAATCACGACATCGGGGTGTCACTAGTCATTAGCAACTACTACAACTGTCAGAAAATATAAAGACTAACATAGTCTGGAGAATAACCAAATACAACTAAGGGAAGATAAAGAGGGAGAAAAGCAGGGCTGCGATCCCCAGACAACTACCTTGCTAACTCCGATGGATCTATGACTGAATAATCAACAACCACTACCGTGTCCAGATTCGCCTAGATCTGCACACAAGGTGCATGGAGTAATCTGAGTACGCCAACTCAGAAAGTAAAAACAGCAAACAAAGACTGAGAAGTAGTGACGAGCAAATTTCAAGTACAATTCATATCACAAAAACGTAGTAGAATCCGGCGTGCTTTAAAACCAGAGTTTGAGTCAAATCAGCTCGTTCAAATCCAGTTTCCAGTAAAATCATTTAAATAAATATTTCAACAGTTTTCAAACAAAATCTCAATGCAAATGTGAGCAAAAATTATGAAATCATATACAGCCCCTAGGGCAAACATCACAATCACTCATCACTCACAGTTACTCATGCCTCCCAATCACTCAGCACTCGGCACTCGCACTCAGTAGGTACCTGCGCTCACTGGGGGTGTGTACAGACTCTGGAGGGGCTCCTTCAGCCCAAGTACTGCATCAAGCCAATCATGGCATAAATCAATGAGGCCCTCAGCCTATATCAAACATGTTGTGTTTGCAACCCGATCCCATAAATACCCTCACATATCAGGCGCTCGGCCTCACTCAATAATAAACCTCTCCAGCCTCTCGGTCTTTCAGAAAAACAAAGTATCCGGCCCAAACAACATTTATGTGATGCATCAAAATAGAGTAATAGGGACTAAGTTATGTAGTAAATATGTATAAGAATTACTGAGTATCGATTTTCAATCTAAAACAATGAGAGGACAAGATAAGACCTCTAAGGGTCCAAACAACAGTGGCATAAGGCCTAAATATGGGATCCAGCCTGATTTGAAAAAATTCTTTCTAAAACACATAAGAAGTATACAGTTTCAACAAAATATTCAACTTTTCTATCACCTAGCATGTGCGTCACCTGCAAATAAACGCATGACATAAAAATCTGGAGTTTCTTACCCTCGGGGCTAGATTTACAATCGTTACATACCTCAAACCAATCAAATCTCTACGCCGCGATGCTCTTTCCCCTCGATTAGGCCTCCAAATTCTCCGAATCTATTCACAACCAGTACAATACCATCAATATACGCTAAAGGAATCTATTCCACAAGAAAAACTACCAAAATAGACCAAAAACCCAAAATCGACTTAAAAATGGCCTACGNTATACGCTAAAGGAATCTATTCCACAAGAAAAACTACCAAAATACACCAAAAACCCAAAATCGACTTAAAAATGGCCTATGGGCCTATGTCGAAGTTTAACAAAAGTTATAAAACTTTAAAGCCCATTCATCACGAGTCCATACATATGAAATTTATCAAAATCTGACATCATTTTGTCCCTCAGATTCTCACATCAAACTCTCCAAAATATGAAGCCCTAACCCCTCATTTTCACCCCTAATTTCCACTAATTAGATGATATTAGAATGGGAAAATACCATAGCTAGTAGTATTAGAGCTCAAGCAACTTACTTCACTGAAAATCCGTGAATCCCCCTTAAAAAATCACTCTAAAAGCTACAAAAACCGACTTGAAAATGGTGGAAATGAACCAAAATTCGCGAAAGTCTCCCTTTTATACTTTCTACCCAGAACTTTCGCACCTGCAGCTATTTATGCGCACCTACGGTGCCGCATCTGCAGAAAAACATCCACACCAATGAAAACCACTAAAGTCCCTCATTGTCGCACATGCGCCCCAGGTTCCGCACCTGGGGGCACGCACCTGCGCACATCCTTCCGCTTATGCGGAACTGTCCATACTCCCTTCTCCCGCATGTACGCCCCAGGTCTCGCACCTGCGGGCTCGCAGATGCGGCCTCTCCTACGCACCTACGGACCCAGCTTGCCTCCACACTATCTGTACCTACGAGCTCACACGCGCAGGTGCAGAAAACATCAGCAACCTCAAACACGAGCAGATTCAGCTATCTCCCAACACCAAGAATTGATATGTTAACCACCCGAAACACAACCTAGGCCCTCGGGACCTCAAAAAAAAATACCAACCAGTCATATACCCCATACGAACTTAGTCGAACCTTCGAATCACCCAAAACAACATCAACCACCAAATTACCCTCGAATTCAAGCCTAAGAAATTCTAAACTTCCAAATTCTGCAAACGACGCCGAAACCTATCAAACCACGTCCGAATGACCTCAAATTTTACACACACATCAAAAATGACACTAAGAACCTATTCCAACTTTAGGAATTCCATTCCTACCCCAATATCTAACTTTCCACTGCCGACCAAAATCACCAAATTTCCAACTTTCGCCAATTCAAGCCTAATTTTACCACAAACCTCCAAATTACATTCTAGACGTGCTCTTAAGTCCAAAATTACCAAACTAAGCTACCCGAACCATAAGAATCCAAATTAGAGGTCTTTTACACATAAGTCAACAGCCGGTTGACTTTTCCAACTTAAGCTTCTAAATAGGAGACTAAGTGTCTAATTCCACCTCAAAACCACTACGGACCCGAACCAACTAACCCGACATGTCATAATATAGCTGAAGAACACAAAAGGAAGCAGAAATGGGGGACACAGGTCTATAACTCTCGAAATGACCAACCGGGGTGTTACATCACGTCCCTTAGCTATTTGTTCAATAGAATATGTCGCAAATGCGACCCATGGATTGCAATTGCGAAGCCCACAAATGCGAATAATCCCCCACAAAAGTTAAGATCCTTTCATCTATACTATCATCACAATTGCGGTGAAAAGTTTGCAGTTATGAACCCCGGACCTCCGCAAATTTGACCAGGTCGATCGCATAAAAAAAACCAGCTTCTTCCTAGGTAATTATGGCAAATGCAAATATGGGTTCAAAAATGCGAACCCAGCTGTAACGACCCGACCGGTTGTTTTGCTTTCTAGAACCCCGTGCCCCTGAATAAGACCTATGTATTTCTTTATTTGATTTATGAGTTGCGGGGCTGGTTGGTTTTGGAATTTTGATGAGTTTGGGGTGGAATTGGAACACTTAGTTCCTTAAGGGTGGCCTTGAAGGCCAAGTTTGACTTCGGTCAATGTTTTAAGTAAACGACTTTGGAATCGGGATTTGAAGGTTACAATAGGTTCGTATGATAATTTCGGACTTGGGTGTATGTTCAGAACGGGTTTCGGATGATCCGGGGTCGTTTCGGCGCCAAATAGTGGAATGTGATCCTTGAAGTTAAAAAAAAATTCGGAACGTATTTTAGTTATATCGAGGTCCGAACAAAATTCTGAGACTAGGAGCAGTTCCTTAGTTTCATTTATGACTTGCTCGCAAAATTTGGTGTCATTTCGAGTAGTATAGGTACGTTTCGGCATATTGGAAGTGAATCCAAGAACTTAAAGTTCTTAAGTTGAGTTTAGTTTGTTTTGGGGTACGATTCTTAGATTTAATGCAGTTTCGGGCGTTTCGTTGGTTCTAGCGGGTCCGTCTTATGATTTAGAACTTGTCGGTATATTCGAACAGGGCCTCCAGGGCCCCGGACGCCATTCAGACATCGCGCGAGGCGAGTACCATCTCAAAGAGAGCTGCTGGTGCACCAGATCTGGTGTGACCGCACCTGCGATTTAGCAGTCGTAGGTGCGAGACCACAGTTGCGGTCGAAGCCTTGCAGATGCGGCCATCGAGGGGATGCCCAAGATCAGCATATGTTGTCCCTTCTTTGCATAAGCGGAGCCGCATGTGCGGAACTCCTTTTGCAGGTGCGATCCAAGCCAGCCCTTCCCCTTTCTGCAGATGCGGACACTGGTTCGCAAGTGTGGTCCACGCACCGCAGGTGCGGAATGACTGAAGGCAGTGAGGTCATTTTAAATCGAGACTTAGGCTCATTTGAGAGCATTTATCACACTTTGGGCAATTTAGGAGCTCCCAAAAACAGAGATTTCGACATAGCACCTTGAGGTAATGTATTTCCTACTTAATGTGAATTTATTACTTAGTTTTTGGGTAGAGTAACAGACAAAGATTAGTGAAAATTATGGGTTTAGGGTGAAACCTAGGGTTTTGAATAAAATGAGATTTAACCACGAAATAAGTTATGGAACCTAGTAAAAATCATATATTATTAACCCTTAGGTTATGGGTAACAACTTTCTTTAAGAATTTTTAAAATCCGAGCATGTGGGCCCGAGGGTGAATTTTAAGAATCTCATAAATTGGCTTGGGTAATCGCTTAAATGGTAAAATTATGAGCTTTCGAGCATAGAATGACTAGTTTATGTAATGTTTGGCTAGTTTCGAGTTGTCAGGCGTCGAATTTGGAGGCTTGAGCGCATTCTTGAATCGGGAAGTAGGCTTGATACGAGGTAAGTCTCCTTTCTAACCTTGTAAGAGGGATTTGTCCCCATAGGTGAAATAATTTATTATGTGAATGATTGTGGGGGACTATGTACGCACTAGGTGACGAGGGTCCGTGTGTAGTGACTTTTCTTGTTATGTCCGGGTAGTTTAGGCTTACACCATGCCTCGTGAACATTGCTAATTGATTTATATGCGTGGTCATCATTGAGTTAAAGTTTACATCAACATCTTATGAATTTAAGGGTTCCAAGTAAGTTATTAATTTGACAAATTAATTTAGAAAAATGTGCTATGTTAATGTGAAACCGTTTCGCAACTATATTCCACGAGCGGGTGATTTTCCTCCACTACTCTCATGGGAGCGGACCGTTCGCCTCGGCAGGTTAATAGATGTATCCATGGTTCGAGCTGTTCGACCCTTCGGCAGTGCACATTTACTTTTCTCTTGGATCGAGCCATGTGTCCTTGACATGTTGTGCGCATGTTAAATTGCTTGGTATTTCCGGTGATTATAAACCATTTAAAAAAAAGAAAAGGGGCCTTGAAGAATAAGTTTGTATATGTTTAACAGGAGTTGGCACCTAAATGTACTTGTGGAAAGAATTTTCATTTCTTGCCTTTATTGTTATTCAGCTGTGATATTCATGCTTAACCTTATGATTAACTAAATTGTTTTGACCATAGTGAGTGTTAAGTCAACCTCTTGTCACTACTTCATCGAGATTAGGCTGAACACTTACTGGGTACATGATGTTTATGTACTCATGCTTCGCTTTTGTACTTAATTTTACAGGTTCTAAGGTGGGTTCATCTAGTTGTCAGCCCGGAGCACGTTCTTGACTCCTCACGATTTAGGGGTTCCACGGTGAAATGCTTCACTTGATGTCATTCAGCAACACGTTGCAGTCTCCCCCTTTTTGTGTTATTCTGTCTATATCCTCTCAGACAGTAGGATAAATGTATTCTTTTGATTCTTTCTACTAGATGCTTATATACGTGTGACACCACTTCCTGGCACACACATTGGTAGACTATTCTTTTGGGCATGTATCTATGTAACCACTTAATTTTTGGTCGTCTCAGTTAAATCATCTTTAATGCTTGAAATCCTTTTTTTTCTCATGCTCGCGACAAGAACTTAAGTATTTTAAATAATGTTTGGTAAAATTTAATGGGATACACTAGACAAATAAGTTGGCTAACCTAAACTCGACGTTGGGTGCCATCGCGACCTAGATTCGGATTTGGGTCGTGACACCAACAGTCTTGGCCTACCTTCGCAAATGTGAACCAAAAGCTCGCAATGTGAGATGAGAGGCCTCTTGATGATAGGCTAAAATTAAGTGTTTTAGTCATTGTTTGCACTCCACTTACTGTATTTTACTTGTGTTTGAGCTTGAATGTGAGTGTATTGCACTTATTATGTGTTTTGATTTGAATGAAATGATTCCGACTTAAGAAGATATTCTGGAGCTAAATCGAATGATTTAGAGTTGTGAAGTCAGAGTAAAAGCCTAAGGAACTAAATCGGGATTGCGTATAGGGCTTGTTGACCAAAGTTGCATAAGAAAGTTGGAAGGAAGTGTAAGGGTTACACACATATGTATTAATGCTTCACACAATGCGTCGCATCAATGCAAATGTATGTCATAAATTTGAGAAGTTAAGAGAATTGTACTTTTTGGGTTTGACAAAGAAATACACTAATGCTAGGCATAGTGCATGGCATAATGCGTAGAATTAATACAAAATTTTGTTAGACAAGCTATGTTCAGAGAGCTTACAACCGAGAAAATTTCACTAATGCTACGCACCCTACGTGGCATAGTGTGACGCATGAAGTGTAAAACATTTGTAGGTTTTCCCACTTCGACGCAAAGAGAGTAATTTCGTCCGAATTCGTTCCTACTCGGTATATATACACTAAAATACATTTTTAGAGAAACTTTGACCTAGGGAAGATAAGGAGGCATTGCAACAACACAAGCACAAGGATTTCATCATTCCGTCCTCACTCAAGACCAGAGTTTGGATTGAATCTATGTTTTCCTATACTTTATATATTTGTGATGAATTTCTCCATGATTATGGAGTAGTTCCCTTTAGGTTGGATGGAGTTGGTGTTTTGATGAGTGTTTGTGGATTATAACTCTAATTTTATGTATTGAAACGTTTAGGAATATTTAATTGTTGCATCTATATTCACTAGTCATGTTATCGAGAGAGGCATAACTTGTGATATCTTTGCATTATATTGTTGGTTGAGTTCATAGATTCTTCTAAGTAATCGAAGAGGGCTAATTGAATCATTGATTAAACATAGTTAGGAGAATAATGGAAAGAGATTTTCTTAAAGACCAATCCACTACGCATTCTTGCATATCTTCACAGTGCTTAATTTGGTTCNGTTAAGACTTATAGAGAGAGGAGTTTTTGCTGATCGTTTGAACTAATAATTTAGTGAATTCGGCAGAGTCACTTGAATATTAGAAGTGAATTACCTAGAGTTAGATCCTGAACAATTATATTGCACATATCATGTCAAAACCCTATCTTCTTCCACTGATAACCTTATTTTCTTAGTCCTTGTCTCGATAATCACTAGTCAATAGCTTTATGTTCGTAGTTAATTTAATTATTAATCAGATAAATCTCAATTGTTGATCCTCCTGGATAGCACTCAAACTAAAAACTAGGAGAATACTGTCTAAATTCATTCCTTGCGGATATGATATTATACTTTAATGTTTTTGATTAGCGAGAATGATTTAAGTGTGTGTTTGCGCTCGTTAAAATTTGGTGCCATTGCCGGGGATTGACAATCAATAGCATTCAAAAATATTTTTTAGTGCTAATTCAGGAATTAGCTTTTTTTTTCTTTAGTTAACTTGTCTTCAAGAATTTTGTTTTTGTAGTACATAACAAATGTTAGGAAGAAAACTTGAAGAAAATATTCCTGATATTGAACTCTAATTATTGTTGAAGATGGAGTACAACCAATATATGAAAACAGGTGCATAGTTAGCAACTTAACACTATCACAAATCTGCTATTTTCTTTAAATGTGATGGAAATCATCTATGGGTTTACTGTCAAGCAGGTAAATATTCCTCATATGGATCATATTTTGAAAAGTCTCACTCTATGTCTAGTCCGTACATGTATGATGTTTCATATGGGCGCAATTTTAACTCTTATTGGGATGAATACCCTTATTATAACTAGAATAAAAGCGAAGCGAGACAAACAACTCAAGAGGAGAATGGTAGTTTAGAAGAGCTTGTGTATAAGTTCATGAATAATGCTGAAGAAAGATTTATACAAAATCAAGAAGGACTCGCACAAACTGCTGAAGCCATTAAGAGCCTAACAACGCAAATAAGTCAAATAGTAAATATACATTAAGAATGCTCATTGAATTCTGATGGTGAATGAATGGAGGAAACACCCTATGAGAATGAGCCTAACCAAGAGGACCAGCATCTACAGAGAGAACCTCCCACTTTGCAAGAAGACCCTGATTCAATTGAGATGATTAAAGATGAGGTTTTGGTTGATTGTGAAGAAATAACAGAGCAATTCAAACCCTCATCCGCCTTATCATATTTACATCCTATANATTGTGAAGCAATAACAGAGCAGTTCAAACCCTCATTAGTCTTATCATATTTACATCCTATACTGCAACAAAATGAGAAACAATTGGTCTTGGACATGCCACATGAATATTCACATGTCTGTACTTCTTTGCTTTCTTATTCTAACTTTGATCATGTGAATTTTATTTTTGGGATTTACAGGAATATGCATGGATGGATGCTGTGAAAGAATGCAAATTCAAGTTGAGGATCATCATGCAAGAACAATTTACCGCTCAGAATAAGGCCAATAAAGAAAGAAAAGACTGCATTTTGTTGCTACCCGTAAAGTACTTTGGCCTAATGTGCTCCATAAAGAATTCCAAAGAACAAAAATGAAGAATGAATTCAGAATTAGGGGTTGAGTTCATAAGTTCTCGAAAATGAAAAAAATTCAAGTGAGTTTCCTTTATCTCTTGCTTTTTGTTTGTGTGTCATGGGGACATGCAAAAATTTAAAGTGGTGGGTGGGGGATGTAAATATGTAAATGTGTGTGTGTTTTCGTTTCTTTTAATTGGAGTATTTTTTTTACTTTTCCGATGATGGGATTCCTCGACTGTCTTTTTTGAGGGATCAAAGTCGAAGAAATTTTTTATTTTTATTTTTTTAGGTAGTGTAATAATTCCCCTTGTTTATTCTTTGGGCCGCGGTTATTTTCCAACGGTTTTTCTTGAACCGGGTGTAGTTAATTTTTCTTTTGTTAGGAATAAGGAAGTCTCGTGCTGGTGTTAAATAGAGATGACTTTTCTTGACGTTGTTGTGTCTTGAGAGTAGTGAGTGCCTTAGCTGTGATGCCTAGGCTCAGTTCTTGACTAAATATTAGGTACCTTAAAATGTTTGATTGTGACTCTGCATAACTGTTTTGACTAGAGAGTCGGGATAGATCCGGTCCTAAGTGAGTTAATTGCGATGTGTGTGTGGGGTTTTGTGTTATTCTGTGCATTGCATTTGATGTCTAGAACTTGCCATGTGTGTATGCAAAGCGAAATAGTAATTTTAATCAGTCTTAGAG
Organism: Nicotiana rustica; assembly: GCA_005239535.1. Lineage (NCBI taxonomy): Eukaryota > Viridiplantae > Streptophyta > Magnoliopsida > Solanales > Solanaceae > Nicotiana > Nicotiana rustica. The sequence continues at coordinate 286,319 of ML497480.1, forward strand.
GTGATATAGGCGTTTCTTTGCTTAGCTAGTGTATACTTTTACCCATCTAATTCTTATGTATCTTACTTATCTCCTTTGAGCCTGTAATCTTTTTTCTTTGGTAACCACATTACAAGACTTACTCGTTTGTTTGGGTTGACCATTTATTTGAAACTTTTACCTCTCGATAGTACTTGAATTTCTTATGAACTTTGTAAAAAATAAAGTGTGGGATGTTGGTTTGGATTTTGAGTGGAACTACTGAAATAGGAGAAATGTGCATTGTATTGAAAGAGTAAGAGCCACTTGAATTGAAAAAGAAAAGGAAAAAAAAGTAGTTGTATTGTTGTGAAGAATATTCCTTGATAATGGTTACTCTCGATATATTTGTGCTTAAAGAAGTGGGAGTTGTAGTTAGACATAAGTGTGGGGTTTGAATTGCTAATGTATATCTATTAAAGTGCTTAGGGAGGTGTAGTACCTATATATATATATATGTATATCCTACCCATCCCGTAGCCTACATTACAACCAAATAAAGTCCTACTTCATCCTTAATTGAATGTGTCACTACCGCCGGGACCGTGATGGCGTGTAACGATCCGATCGGTCATTTTGATCTCTAGCATGTCGTTCAGAAGTATGAGGCCTTGGATAGCTTCACTTCAGGTATTATGACTTGTACGCGTGGTCGGAATTGAATTTTGGGAAGTTCGGAGTTGATTTGGAAAGAGAATTCTAATTACGGAAGATTTAAGTTGGAGGAATTGACTAGAGTGTGATTTGTGAGTAAACGACCTTGGAATCGGGATTTGAAAGTTCCAACAAATTTGTATGATAATTCTGGACATGGCCGTATGATCGGAAGTGGATTTGAAGGTCCGTGGGTGACTTTGGGGTGATTTGGCGAAAGATAGAAATTTGAAGGTTTTTTTTAGAAGTTTGACCAGAAGTGGACTTTTGATATCGAGGTCAGATTCTGATTCCGGAAGTTGGAGTAGGTCTGTAATGTCGAATGTGACTTGTTTCCAAACATGAGGTCAATCAAATGGGATTGACAGGTTTCGACATCGAATGTAGAAGTTTGAAGATCTAAAGTTCATTAAGCTTGAATTGGGGTGAGATTTGTGGTTATAGCGTTGTTTGATGTGATTCAAAGGCTCGACTAATTTTGTATGGTGTTTTAGTACATGTTGATGAAATTGTTTGAGGTCCCTGGAGGGGGGGG
>ML497480.1:290878-337436 GCA_005239535.1 Nicotiana rustica
CGGGGGTACATTTAAGGATTTTGCAAACTAGGTTGAGATAATTATTTAAATAGGGGAATTTTGGACTTTTGAGCATAGATTGATTTATTTATATTATGTTTGGCTAGTTTCGGGTCCTTGGGCGACGAATATGTAGATTTGGGCGCATTCTTGACCCGAGAAGTACGCTTGAAACGAGCTAAGTCTCCTTTCTAACCTTGTAAGAGGGAATTGTCCCCATTGGTGAAGTAATTAACTAGGTGTCATTATTTGTGGGGACTACGTACGTACGAGGTGACGAGAGTCCGTGCCTAGTGACTATTCTTGTTATGTCCGGGTAGTTAGGTTCACTCCATGCCTTGTGAATTCCGTTAATTTAATTGTATGCCTTGTAATTTCCTTTTACAAAAGCTTGTTTTCAAGAAATCCTAGAGCTTAATGTTTTCAAACGAATTGTTATTTTGGAAAAGGATGTAAAGAAAAATGTTGTGTTTATGTGTGACCGCTTCGCAAATTTATATTCCGTGAGGGGAATGACTCTTTCCAATACTCTCATGGGAGCGCGCCATACGCCACGGCAGGTTAATAGATGCATCTATGGTTCGCGTCGTTCGACCCTTCGGCAGTGCACATTTATTTTTATGTTGGCTCAGGCTGTACTCCTTGACACTTTATTGTGCAAGCTACCTCCTTGATATACTTCATAACTTTTACTTTTAACTTATTTTCCACGTAAATAGGGTTTGTGAGTATGCTCGACATTCATTGTTTTACTATTCATGTATACTTGTTATTCATGTTGAATTATACATCTAAATATACTTATTGGACCTAGTGAGAACGTCAAGTCGACCTTTCGTCACCACTTCTTCGAGATTAGATTGGATGCTTACTGGGTACATATTGTTTATGTACTCATGCTACGCTTTTGTACTTAACTCTACAAGTTCAGAGGCAGGTGCTTCTGGTTACCAGTGCGGAGCTCATCCCCCATTTCACGTGTTTCGAGGCTTCATGGTGAGCTGCTTCACTTGATACCGTTCAGTAGCACTCTAGAGTCTCTATTTTGCAATTCTGTATATCTCCCCTTAGACACTATGATAGTTCTTTTATTCTTTTCATTCTACTCTACTAGATGCATATAGACTTATGACACTAGTTCCTGGCATGCACATTTGGTAGACTATTCTTTTGGTGATGTAATTGATTAAGGTTGATTTTTGGTCGTCTTAACTCAATTGCCTTGCTTTGTGTTATATTCCATGCGTTGTGGCTAAATTATTATGAGATAAGAAAAGCATTTAATAGAAAACAAACTAGACTCGCTATATAGTTAGTGTCGGCTTGACTGACAACATTGTTGGGCGCCATCGCGACCTGGGTTAGGATTTGTGTCATTACATTAACCCCATAGGTGAAATAATTCAATATGTGCGTATATTTGTGGGGTCTTATGTACGCACGAGGTGATGAGCGTCTGTTGGTAGCTACTATTATGCTTAAGTCTAGGTAGTCTATGACCCAAATCATGCTATACTTGTGATATTTCCAACCTTATTGTTAATTTAAATTTCTTAAATCATATTGAACTTGGTAAAGGAATTTTTAAAAGATTAAACTTCATTTTTCTTGACCGTTACATGAAAAATTAGCATTTCCTTTGATAGTATCTCCTTACAAAACTCTTGACTTATTGTTGAATGTGTTTTTCTTTCGTGGAGCGGGCTGAACACCTCGACAATGCACAATTTATATTTACATGTTGGAATGGGCCTTACGACCTCGACATGACTTGCACATGATAGATCGTCGGAACTAATAATTGATATTTCTTCCTTCACTTGAGATATAAATTGTTAAACGACAAAACGAGAAATGTAGATTACCTAAATAAAAAACGATATGGTTGTCCACTTCTTGATTATTGAGCCTTCAGATGTTTCGTATAATTCATGTCTAATTATACTATCAGCATTTTAACGATAGCCCATAGTGTGTGTCGGAGTCGAACCCTCGTCAGTACTTCTTCGAGGTTAGACGGGATACTTACAGGGTACACATTGATTTGTGTACTCATACTACTTGCTTCACAGTCTTGTGCAGGTGCAATTATGTTTAGCAGCCTTGTGCGAGCAGAGGCGTGTATGCATGCGGAGACTTAGGTGCGCTGCACTCCTTACCTGCAGCCGGCAGAGTCTCCTTTAGAGTATTAATATTTTCTTTCCTGTCTAAATTTGTATTCCGGACAGATTATTGTATTTTGTTTTATTTCCTAGTTGATGCTCATGCACTTGTGACATCAGGTTATGTGGAAATTAAGGGTTGCACTGTATCGAAATTGTTGTAAAATATTATTATTTATTCTGTAAATCCCATCTTTAAATTTTTAATTATAAGGAAAATAAAATTTCTAAAATGGTAAGATGAGGATAAAATTTAGTATTTATTGTTGTCTTGCCTGACAGTGGTGTCTGGCGCCATCACGACCTTTAATGGATTTTGGGTCGTGACAACATGGTATCAGGCACTAGGTTCATGTAGGTCTCACGAGTCATGAGCAACTCTAGTAAAGTCTTGTGGAATGGTTCAGAGATGCTATACTTATTTTCGAGAGGCTACAAGGCTATTAGAAGCACTTCCCTTCTTTATTCCTTATCGTGCGATTTGATCCCTTTGAGGCTTATGCGTTCATTTCCTTACTATTCAATCTTACGCGGCGTGAAGCGCTTGTTATAAATTGGGAAACGAGGAATTTAAATGGTACAGGTGTGGATCAATATATTTCTCCCTGCGCATTTGATTAGGTTATTGGCGACGCCTTGCGGAAGGTTGTTATGTCATTTCAGCTCCGTAGCAGTACTACCCAAGGTTTTGAGATTTGGCATTGATTGTTATGATGGTTCGTGCATTGCTATCGCACATTGTTGATGTAATGGTAGGTTTCTTGTCTATGCATCTAAGAAGTTAATGACTTTGAAGGAGGTTTACTCAGTGCATGATTCAGAGATTTAGTATTTTTTTCCGGGGAAGGAAAAGCAATCGGACTATGAATGTTCAGGTATGGATTGATGAAGTGACAAGACTTAGCATTTTCAAGCGTGGTGGAAATTTTTATATGTGATATGGTGTCGTCGTCCTTGTTGAACGCATTAGGGTTTGCTAGTGTTTATGGTCTTCGTCGATTTTCCTTGGGGGCAGAGTAGTGTGAGATGGTGCCGGGGAATCTGTTGTCAAAGGTAGTGGAGTTTAGCAATTTCGGCTCGAGGAAGCTGATCTTCGTAGAGGTTTAATGTTGGTAAAAATCTATTTGTTCAAGTGCTACAGAGATGGATTTTTACTTATGGAAACAACTGGGCACCAAAGGATGAGGAAGGACATGTGGGAGGTGTCTTGAAGTGGATAAACTTCTAGAAGGCCAAGTGTGAGAAACAGGAGTCGCGCAGTTTCTTAAAGGAGTGAGTTTGACCAAACTGGTAGAGTGGCATATAGGTTCTGCGGTAGGAGGACTGCACGCGTTGAGAAGGTTTAGAGTGATTTGGGATTCATTGTGGATAGTGACTCGGTCTACGGGCTTAATTTAGAATATTTTATATGATACGGCGGGAGATGGGATACGACAGAAAGAAGTTGCGTGATATGGAGAAGGATACAACATGACTTCGGAATTGGGATGTATTGTTGCACCTTTAGTTGATATCCATGAGGAGTGAACTAACATGTACAGTTGATGAATGAGCACTGGCTCAGGATCAGTTACTGATTTCATAGTAATTGTACTCATTGCAGCATTGTTGGATGATGTCGGCATGGAGATTCCGTGGGTGGGTTGTGTCCTGTGAGCAGGTTATCGGTTGCGTGGTGTTGACGAAGCTCCTACGATGAATTTATATTGACTATCCAGGAAGAGGTTGAATATGTGCATGTGGCTCATGATTCAGAGCGTTCATGAATTGTTTAACTGAAAGGTCTCGAGAAATTTTGCGTGTTGATTCTGCAAGATCATGTCAGTAGGGTATAAGGAATCTTGGTGGGTTCCAGAGTTATGCATTGATAGCTTCAAGCTAAGTGGGAGAGCCCCACCGTCTATGGTTGGATTGCGTGGTTGTCTACTTCTGCGGTTTCTGGTTATCGATGTATTGGTGGGTTATTATGACTAACGAAAGAAGACATTAGAGGTGATTTGAGCAAAGGATTTGAGGAATGTGCGCTATAATTGGCCTTACCGATTCTTGGTCAGGCCTTGGGAAGAATCATGATTTATGCTTCGTATAGAGGTGAGTTGCAAGTAAGGTGATTTAGCTGGGTGCTTCTTTGAGAGGGTGTTCATGTGCTAGAAGGGACTTAGAATTTTATTATAATTGGGACAAAGTCAGAGTGGGTGACTCTCATCAACTGTCCTAGAGGATTCAAAGGTTAAGGTGCGGTGCTTAAGAATTTCGAGTCTGTAGTGTGGTTAAATATCGAGCCTTGCAGTGGGTTATGAAATGGGGCTTGGAGTGTTCTATGTTATCTTTGGTCTGCGGTGTAGGATTGGAATAGTGAGAGAAAATGACTTCGGATTCATGGAGAAATTATTAGACTGGGTGTACCAGTTGAAGACGTGAATATGCGCACAAGGAGGGTATGAGATGGATCGTGGGTTTTGGGACCAATGTGGTCTCGTCAAATCGGGTCACTCAGGATGAATGCGAATTGAGTTCGTTATTTTGAGAAAGGAGCCATTATTATTTCTAAGGAATATCTAGAGTAAATGTAAAGAAGTTGGTTCAGTTAGCAACGGTTGAATTGGCATGATGTTGGCAATTATCAGTTCCTTCAGCGTGTTAAGTTATGCATGTGATTTGTGGCGGTAAGTGCAGGGATTGACGGCCGCTGTATTGGATTTTTATATGGAGGCATTCGAGTGTTATGGCCTATATATGTGGATGGATCCCGGAAGAATTATGGTGGTTTAAACCGCTGTTCAAGGTTAGTATTTTTCTGCAGTTATTGGAATTCAGTCGCATGTTGCAATGGTTCTCCTTAAATGAGTAAGTGAAAGGTTTCTATATGATGAAGTGTGTAACATGTTAGTGGTTCAGGAGTTATGATAGAATTCTTGTGCTTTCGCGTATTGGAAGGATAGGTGAGGTGAGCGGAAGGAAATTAGAAAGTTGAGGATCAAGGTTGCAGTTTGGTGTTGACGAGAATGTCACGAGCTTAGATGAGTAGGAAATGATTCAGATGTTTAGAGTAAGCTGGTATTTTCTTTAGCGTCATTATTGAGCCTTCAGCTTTTTCGTATAATTCATGTCTAATTATAATATCAACATTTTAATGATATCCCATAGTGAGTGTCAGAGTCGATATCTCGTCACTACTTCTTCAAGGTCAGACGGGATACTTAGTGGGTATGCGTTGATTTACGTACTCATACTACACTTGCTGCATATTCTTATGCAGGCTCAATTATGTATAGAAGCCTTGTGCGAGCAGAGGCGTGTATGCATGCAGAGACTTAGGTGAGCTTCACTCCTTATCATGACCCGCAACCAGCAGAGTCTCCTTCAGAGTATTTATATTTTCTTTCTAGTCCAACTTTGTATTGCGGACAGATATTGTATTTTATTTTAATTTATTTTATTTCCTAGTTGATGCTCATGCACGTGTGACACCGGGTTTTGGGGCAATTAAGGTTTGCATTGTATTTAAATTGTTTTAAAATATTATTATTTACTCTGTAAATCCCATCTTTTACTATTTAATTAAAAGAAAATAAAAGTTCTAATGTGTTAAGATGAGAACAAAATTTAGTATTTATTGTTTGCTTGCTTGACAGTGGTGTCTGGCGCTATCACGACCTTTAATGGACTTTGGGTCGTGACATAGTGCCTAACATATTACTTGCTAGGAAAGCTAACGTTAGAGGATCTTAATTGCAACTTTAACCACTTTCAATAACAAGATCAATTAAGCTCAACAGAAACTAAAACGGATTGCGGAATAACATAAAACCCATAATATCTGATACATTTAGGATCTGGAGTCACAACTAACGAGCTACTATGATATACTACAAACAGAGTATGAAAAGGAAATACATTATTCTGAAGAAAAGAAACATTAAAATAATAAGATTAGGAAGAGACTCTAGGGTCTGCGGACACCATCATATCTACTTTGGGTCTCCTGGCAAGCAAGTCCAACTGCTAACCTCACGATAAGCTAGGTTCGTCACCAAAATCTGCACAAGAAGTGCAGAGTGTTGTATGAGTACAACCGACCCCACGTACTCGTAATTGTTGAGCCTAACCTCGACGAAGTAGCGACGAGGCTAAGACAAGACACCCATATAATAAACCTATACATATAACAATATATGTACAAGAAAGATAATAATAACAATTAAAACATGTACTACTAGGAGGAGAAGCATGCTAAAGGGGAAACAAGATATAAAAGCTACAACAAATATGGTAACTAAAATAGCCGATATGCCTCTAATGAGTAAAATCAATTAAACACAATAAAAGAAGTTGCACGGCATCACCCTTTGAGCTTGTACTCTCAACCACCCAATGAAACAAAAATATTGCACGACATCACCCTTCGTGATTTTCCTCTCAACCTCACAATGTAAATCAAAGATAAGACACGGTATCACCCTTCATTTATTAGCTCTCATAACATAGCAGGCATCACCCTTCGTGCATTAACACTCTCAATATGGCACGACATCACCCTAAGTGCATTAACACTCACAATATGGCATGACATCACCCTTCGTGCTTTAACACTCTCCCTAACCACATCACAATGAACAAATATAAAGCAGGGAGATAGAATACAATAACAACCTTTACCTCAACAATGATTCCACAATAACAATCTCAACTTTGGATACAATACTCAATTATCACCAAAAGCCCGTATACACAATAAGAACTATCAATTTAGCAAGTCACTAGTCTAAGCATTGATAACATATCAAAGTTAGTAATAAACTACATGGAACAAGCCCACGCGAATGCTATAACCCGACGAAACAACACTTAAGTACTCGTCACCTCACATATACGTTCTAACCAACATAAAAACAAATAGTAATTAGGCAAACAAATCATATTCCCTAGAGTCAAGCTTAACCACGACACTTACCTCGCTCCTAAAGGTCCACTCAAAGCTTAATCACAACTTTGCCTCTCAAACAAACCTCTGAAACAATAGAATCTAAAAAACCAAACATATCAAATTAAGCCTTAGGAACTACCCACGGTTGCAAAGAATTCAATTTAGGCAATATTGAAAAAGTCAAGAAAAGTCCACCCTTGGGCCCGCTTTGTCCAATCACGAAGTTCGGACCGAACACCGGACTACCCATTCACCCTCGAGCCCGGTTATGTAATTTTTTTTGGAATCCGACCTCAATTTGAGGTCTAAATCCTCAATTTACAAAAATCCCTAAATCTACCATAAAATCCCCAATTTCCACCATGAAAACTCAAGATTTTAGGTTAAAATCATAGGAAATATAGTGAAATATATAAAGAAACTAGTTTAGAATCACTTACGAATAATTTGGGGAAGAAAATTCCATGGAAAAATTGCCTCTAAGGTTTCTTGTTTTGAAAATTTTGAGAATGAACAAAAAATCCCGTATAAGTCAAGTTTTGATCGGCTGTAGATGTCGCATTTGCGACCTGGGGTTCGCAAATGCAAACACTGCAAATGCGAAGAAACCATCACAATTGCGCAGCAATTGCATTCCTGCATTCATCGCATTTGCGATGAGAAATTCGCAAATGCGAACACTGCCTTTATGCAAATGCGACCAATTGATCGCATTTGCGATCACTGCCCCACCAGACTCCCTTTGCAAATGCGAAGCATTGTTCGCAAAAGCGAACATCATATGGCCCAGCTACACTTTGCAAATGCGATGAGTATCTCGCAAATTCGAACCCATTAGAGGTTGCAAATTCAAGGGCTGATTTCGCAAGTACTATAGCAGAACTGAAACACCAACAACATTTCTTAAGTGCAATTTCAATCTGTAGCCTATCTGAAACTCACTCAAGCCCTCGGGGCTCTTAACCAAATATGCACACAAGTTAAAAAATATCATACGGACTTCCTCGCGTGATCGAATCGCCAAAATAACACATAGTAATATGAATTGAACACCAAATCAAATGAAATTTTCAAGAGCTTTGAAACTTCTATTTTCATAACCGGATGTTCGAATCACGTCAAATTAACTCTGTTTCTCACCAAATTTTTCGGACAAGTCATAAATGTAGTATTGGACCTTTATGGGGCTCCAGAAAAAAAAATACAGAACCAATATCCAAAAGTCAAACATCGGTCAAACATTTCGATTTCATTAAGCCTTTGACTTTTGAAATTTCTATAAAATGCGATAACTCGGGCTACAGACTTCCGAATTCGATTTCGCGCATTTGCCCAAGTTCCAAATCATGATACGGACCCACCGGGACAGTCAAAACGCAAATCTAAGTCTGTTTTCTCAATAAATTTATTGAAGTCAATTCAAGTGGCTTTTAAGGCAAAATTTCATATTTTTCTCAGTTTTTTACATAAAAGCTCTCCCAAAATACGTCTGGATTGCGCACGCAAAGAGAGGAAAGATAAATGATATATTTAAGGCTTCCAATCGCAGAATTAGGTTCTAAAATATAAGATGACATATCGGGTCATCACATATGAGTTCAATAAGTAGAGCATTACACTATGTGCAAGCCTATGGTACGTCTCTTGTGGCATATGAATGTTATTTCTGAGAGTGAGTGAATTCTTTCTATCTTGAGTTCCTAATTGTCCTTAAATTTCATTGTGTGTGTAGCTACTCTCTATTATTGTGTGAGGGAACTTGATTCGCGGAGGAAAAGTAATGTCATTGACTTCTATGTTAAAGTAAGTGAAGGGGTTGTGAAAAAGTGTTGTACTTCTGAGTAAAAACTTGAGGCAAGGATATTACGTTAGATTTCTTAGTCTATTCTAAATATTCTTTGTATGATGAGTTAGTAGAGTTGTTTAAAAAGGTTGTCTCTATGTGAAGTGCAGTTTGATTGCTCCAGGACGAGTAATAGATAAGTTTGGGGTGTTGATGGTAGGCTACAATCACGTGTTTTAGTCATAGTTTGCACTCAAATTACTATATTTTACTTGTAGCTGAACTTGAATGTTAGTGTATTGCACTTATATGTGTTTTCTGCTTTGTAGGAGATGATCCCGAGTTAAGAAGATGTTCTGGTGCTAAATCGAATAATTTGGAGCTATGAAGTCCGAGTAAAAGCCTAACAAATTAAACAAGGATTGCGTCTAGGGTTCGTGCACATAAGAAAGTTGGAAGAAAGTGCAAGGGTTACACACATTTGTACTAAGTCTTCGCAGAATGCATGGCACAGTGCGTCGTATCAGTGCAAACGTGCGTAAGAAATTTGAGAAGTTAAGAGAATTGTAGTTTTTGGGTTTGACAGTAAAATCCACTAATACTAGGCATAGTGCGTAGCATCAGTATAATATTTTGTCAGAGAAGCTATGTTTAGAGAGTTTACAACCGAGAAAATTACAGTAATGCTACACACCCTGTGTGGCATAGTGTGACGCATAAAGTGTAAAAACTTTGTAGGTTTTCTCACTTCGGCTCAAAGAGGGTAGTTTCATCCGGGTTTGTTCCTACTTGGTATAAATACACTAAAAACATGTTTTTAGAGGACTTTCGACCTAAGGAAGCTAAGAAGGAGTTGGAAGAACGCAAGCACAAGGATTTCATCATCCCTTCCTCACTCAAGACCCGAGTTTGGATGGAATCAATGTTTTCCTATACTTTAATTATATTTGTGATGAATATCTCCAAAATTCTGGAGTAGTTCCCTTTAGGGTTGGATGGAATTGGTGTGTTGATGATTTTTTGTGTATTATAACTCTAATTTTATGCATTGAACCATTTTGAAAGATTTAATTGTTGTATCCACATTCACTAGTTCATGTAATTGAGAGAGGCATAACTTGTGATATATTTGCATTATATTGTTGGTTGAGTTCATAGATTCTTCTAAGTAATCGAAAAAGTATAATTGAATCATTATCTAAACCTAGTTAGGAGAATAATCGAAAGAGATTTTCTTAAGGACCAATCCACTACGCATTCTTTCATATCTTCACGGTGCTTAATTTTGTCATCTCGTGAGGTTAAGACTTATCGAAAGAGGAGTTTCTGCTTAACGTTTGAACAAATAATTGAGTGAATTTGGGAGACTCACTAGAAAATTAAAAGTGAATTATCTAGAGTTAGAGCCTGAACAATTATCTTGCGCCTATCTTAAAAAGACCCTATCTTCTCTCACTGATAACCTTATTTGCTTATTCGTTCTCTCGATAATCACTAGTCATTAACTTTATATTCTTAGTTAATTTAATTACTAGTCATATAAATCTCAACTGTTGATCCTCCTGGATAACAATCATGCTAGAAACTACAAGAAATAATATTTAAATCCAAATCATGTGGATACGATATAATACTATACTATCTTTGATTAGCGAGCATAATTTAAATGTGTGTTGCGCTCGTCAAATATTGGTGCATAAAAATTAGCATACTCAATTATAACAACACTCCGCTAAGCATTCGAAACTCACTCGAGCCCTCAGGGATCCAAACCAAACATCCACACAAGTCTAAAAACATCATATGAACTTGCTCACATGATCAAAACATAAAATAACATCTAAAACTACAAATTTAGCTCTAAAACGCATGAATTTCAAAGAAAATTTCATGAATTTCTTAATTACAACTAAGCGTCTCGATCCTATCAAATCAACCCTAAAAGACACCAAATTTGCAGACAACTTCGAAATGCCATAACTGACCTATTCCAAGTCCCAAAATGAAATTCCGAGCTCGATAGCTAAAAGTCAACCTATGGTCAAACTTTTCAACTTAAAATTGCCAAATTTCGGCAAATCAACACAAATTAACCTACAAAATCAATTTCAAATATACGGCGAAGTCTGAAATCACGACACGAAGCTATCAGAGCCATAAAGCACACTTTCAGGGTCGTTTTCACAAAGTCAAAGTTTGGTTAACATTTTCAAATCTAAACTTCTAAGTCAAGAATCAAGGGTTCAAATCAACTCGAAAGCTTCCCTGAACGAAACTAATCCACCTCGCAACATTGGTAATATCAGAGAATAAAAGTGGAAAAGTATGAAATTAATAGGAGAATATGAGGTTGAATAACTGTGCATTACGGAGAATGAAACATAAAAAAGTTGATAATACGAACACCGAGAATGAAAGAGATGGCTCAAGAAAGAAAAGACTAATCATGATTTTGGCATGAGTAAAAAGAACGCGGAGGACACGTATATATAGTAGAATTAGAAAGATGCAGGGGATTCTGAATTAATAATATATTTAAACCGTGTCTCCAGAAAAGGAAAAAGGAAAATCTCCCCTAAAGTGGTTTTAAAATCATTATTAAAGTAGTCTTTGTAAGTTATTTCTTTATAAATTTTCTTGGAAAAGAAGTTTAATATTTTTCTATCTGCGAGTTTATAATGTACTGAAAGCCATCATATTGGGTAGGGGTGTACATAGACCGGTTTAGTTTGTTTTTATCAAAATCAAACTAAACCAACTATATTGGTTTGAATTGGTTCGATTTTGTCGGGTTTTTCGAATTTTTTGGATTTTTCGTTACATGAATACTATTGCAATTTTACTTATTTAATTTTATAGGTTAACTTTTGATTAAGTGAATATATATTTAGTAAAAATTGAAAAACCTGACAAATACATGATATTAAAATGTTTTATGGGGGAATTTTTTTAATAACATATGATAGTTATTTTCTTTGTCATCTAAAAAATTTTTTTCGTTAATATACGCTTTCAAGGTTAACCAAATTTAATAATTAAAAATAAAAATTCATATGATACCTAAATAATAATATCTTTGATTTAATTTAATATTATCAGAATACCATTTCAAATTCGACAAGATATAAGAATGTAATAGATCTTGACATATGAATATGAAAGGACAAAGAGATTGAAGAATTTCAATAACACTTGATAACAAAGTAATGATACAGTCCAAATTTTAAAGTAAATAAAATAGATGCATTTCCTGGTTTTATTAAATATTACATCCCATGAGAGGATCCTAAATATTTATTTTTTAAAGAAAAGTTCTATATAATGCCTTAAACATATATATAAAAGTTATAAATTTATATGTTGGTTTGATTCGAATACCAAAATAAATCAAACCTAACAAGTCGGTTTAGTTTTACTTTTTGGTTTGGTATGATTTTGCAATTCGGTTTGAACGCCACATATACACTTGTTGTTACAGCTTGTTTGGATGGTTGTTATCTATTGTATTGTATCATATTGTTACTTTAAATACGATGTTTTTTTTTATTGTTACTTAAATTTTATTGTATCGTATCGTTAAATCCGTCGTGACGTAACAACGAAATGTTCTACTTCATATAACGATCGATTTAATGTGGTCGCATCGTTTTCTTGTAGTTTCTCTCATCTCACCCTTTATTATTATTAAATAATTTATTTTATCATTTACCCTACCTTTTTGTATAATAATTTTATTCTCCATCATAATTTTTTTTTATAATATTGCAAGTTTACTCTTTATATTACTGATGCATAATATATTAAACAACGACAAACATTATATTCATCAAACAATATAGTACAGTATAATACAATATAATACGATACATTATGAAACGATATGTAACCACCATCCAAACAACTTGTTAGATTTTAGTTATACTAATATTTATCTAATGATAGAGATCTATTAGAATGCCTATTAATTGTTGTTTCATTAATAGTTCCTACTTCTGTCACGACCCGATTTACTCTCCGAAAAACATCGTGATGGCACCTAGTCTCTACGACTAGGTAAGCCTAATTGCGATAAATGTATTAAATAGAAACAACAAAATAACGACGGAATAAAGTAAATCTACTAATGAAATATCGCCACTTTGCACGTACAAAATGTAACTTCCCAAAACCCGGAATATCACAAACAGTCACAAGCTTCTAACACTACTGTAGCTCTAAAGAAAACTAGAAAAGACATAAGAACATTTCTATAGGATAGAATAGAAGGAGACTCTGTGGATTGTGCGGACGCGGCAGAAATACCTTGCACTCTCCCGGAATCAGCAACAACAACTAACCACGAGGCTGATGCTCGTACCCGGATCTGCACAGGAAAACATGTGCAGGACAGGGCATGAGTACACCACATTTGGTACCCAGTAAGTGCCAAGCCTAACCCCGGTCAACTAGGGGCGAGGTCAGGTTAAGGCTCTACCGGATTTCTAAATAAGTCAGTTTAAAACAATACAAAAGATAGGAAATGTGTATAGTAAACAGTTTAAGAAAAACAATATAAATTTACAGGAAGAAAATCCTTGGCTCAACATAATATATATCACAAAGTGAAATGTTTCGGGGTACCGTCCCGTAGTTTCAAATGATTATGCAGTACATGGAGAAACCTCCCGGAATACGTCTACAGTCCCAATTTAAATATGCAGTACATGAGGAAAGCTCTCGGTATACGTCCATAGTCCAAATTAAACTATGCAGTACATGGGGAAAGCTCCCAGAATATGTTTGTAGTCCCAATTTAAATATGCAGTACATGGGAAAAGCTCCCGGAATATGTCCATAGTCCCAATTTAAATATTTTGTACATGGGGAAAGCTTTCGGAATACGTCCGTAGTCCCAATTTAAATATGAAATGCGAATGAATGCCGGGTAAGGTTTATTTAAACAGGTAAAACACAGGATATGACTGACTAATCATGGCGCACATAGTATCAAATAGAAATTTAAGGTAAAACAGGTAGGCATGCACCTTCCTAATCTAAACTACACAATTAGCACATTAAACAGTGAAATAAGAGGGAAACTATTTGTGGCATGGGAGGAAAAATGGAATTTTAGAAACAATGGCATGTGCACGTACTCGTCACCTCACGTATAGGCCTATACAACAAATATTATCAAAACAACCTAAGGGGAAGTCCCCAACACAGAGTTAGGCAAGCCACTTACCTCGACTGCTCTACTCCACTCAAACGACGCTCTTGCCATGAGTACCGGACTCCGAGTGGCCCAAATCTATTCAATTCAATTGCATAATGTAAATATCGTTGAAAGAAATCGCTCTAGCTAATTAGTTCAAGGCTAATACACGAAATTAGGAAAATTGCCCAAAAAGTCACTCGGGCCCACGTCTCGAAATCGAGTGAAAGTTACAAATTCTTCACTCTCGTTCACTCACAATTATAACCATGCAAAATTCACTCGAATCGGACACCAAAATCTTGCTCAAAACTCAAAAACTCATTTTAAGAATTTTATCGAAGTTTTCCCAAATTTTAACCCCAAATTCGAAATTAAAGGATAAATTTAAGCATAGATTTGTGGAAATTAGTCAAAACTGAATAGGAATTAGTTGCCCAATTTTCCCAGGTGAAAATCTCTTAAAAAATCGCACTTTCCCGAGCTCACAAGATCAAAATATTAAATATGGCTCAAACCCTCGGTTTTTAAGATTCTACCCAGCACTTCTCTTCACTGGAATCGCGGACACTCGGTTGCGATCGCGAAGCACAACCTGACACGCGCCCTCAGCTCAGAATACTCTACGCGTACGCGATGATACATTCGGGAACGCGATGCTCAGCTCACTAGATCTACGCGATAGCGTTTGGCTTCACGGGACCGTGTAGAAGAACACCTTAAGTCCCAGTCGCCTTATTTCTTCTACGCGAACGCAAAAAGGCCCACGCGAACGCAGTGGCCAAGGTTGTCTACCCTTCACGATCACGTTGCATTTCTTGCAATCAAAATGAACGAAAATCTTTCCTGGCCTCAATTACTCTACACGATCGTGGACACCCTCACGCGATCACGATGAATAAAAATCTACTGCATTTACACCATAAAACCAGCAATCCTTACACAATGCTAACAATGCCCGTTGAGCATCTGAAACACACCTGAGGCCCCCGAGACCTCAACCGAACCTACCAACTAGTCCTACTACCTCATCCAAACTTGGTGGAGCGTTCAAAACATATCACATAACACCAAAACCAAGAATTATTCATAGATTCAAGCCTAAGAACTTATGAAATTTCAAAAATCCACAACCGATGCTAAAACACGTCAAAGCTAGTCCGAATGACCTCAAATTTTACACACAGGTCATAAATGACATTATGGACCTACAGCAACTCTCGAAATCCCATTACGAGCTCGATATCAAAATTTCACCTATCGGCTGAAATCGTCAAAATTCTTACTTCGCCAATTCAAGCCTAAATATACTACAGACCTTGAGAACACATTCCGAACACGCTCCTGACTCCGAAATCACCTAACTGACCGGGTCGTCACATTCTCCACCTCTTAAGAAGAATGTTCCTCCTCGAACGAGTATAGACACATACCTGAAATTCTGAAAAGATGAGGGTAATGACTGCGCATATCCTGCTCGGTCTCCCAAGTCGCCTCCTCGACCGGCTGACCGCTCCGCTGAACCTTGATTGATGCAATATTCTTTGACCTGAGCTTTCTGACCTGTCTATCCAATATAGCTATTGGCTCCTCGATATATGATAGATCCTTGTCCAACCGGACTGAACTGAAATCCAAATAATGAGTCGGGTCACCGTGATACTTCCAGAGCATAGAGACATGGAATACCGGATGAAATCGTGCTAGGTTGAGAGGCAAGGCTAGCCCATAAGCAACCTCCCCAACGCGTCGGAACACCTTAAAAGGGCAAATAATCTCGGACTCAGCTTACCCTTCTTCCTGAACCTCATGACGCGCTTCATAGTTGAAACAACAGTTGCAGGATTTTCTTGATAAAAGCTAGTGTCTCGCCTTAGGGTGCGCCGATGTTGTTTGTTAAGAAGAATGATGGGTCGATGAGGATGTGTATAGATTATCGGCAATTGAACAAGGTGGTCGTCAAGAACAAGTATCCATTGACGTGAATTGATGATTTGTTTGATCAGCTTCAGGGTGCCAAGGTATTTTTGAAGATCGATTTAAGATCTGGCTACCATCAGTTGAGGATTAGGGCATCCGATGTCCCTAAGATAACTTTCCGCACTCGGTACGGACATTATGAGTTCTTAGTGATATCATCCGGGTTCACAAATGCCCAGTAGCTTCTATGGACTTGATGAACTGAGGGTTCAGGCATTATTTGGATTCCTTAGTGATTGTGTTCATTGATGATATTCTGATTTATTCCCGCCGCCGGGAGGAGCACGAGCAGCACCTTCGAGACGTTCTTCAGACTTTGAAGTACAGTCAGTTGTATGCTAAGTTTTCTAAGTGTGAGTTCTGGTTGAGTTCAGTTGCATTCGTGATTCAGGTTGTATCAGTAGAGGGTATCCAGGTGGATCCCAAAAAGATTTCAGCAGTCAAGGATTGGTCTAGGCCCACGTCAGCTATAGTGATTTGGAGCTTCTTGGGCATAGCAGTTAATATCGTTGGTTTGTGGAAGGTTTTTCATCTATTGCAGCTCCTATGACCAGGTTGACTTAGAAGGGTGCCCAATTTAGGTGGTCAGATGAGTGTGAGGCGAGCAGTGACCATGGCAGCGGTGTTGGTTTTGCCCACATGTTAGGGGCCATATACTGTGTATTGTGATGCATCTCAGGTTGGACTTGGTGCAGTGTTGATGCAGGATGGCAAGGTTATTGCATATGCTTCACGTCAGTTGAAGATCCACGAGAAGAATTATCCAGTTCATGGTTTGGAGTTAGAAGACATTGTTCACGCATTGAAGATTTGGAGGCATTATCTATATGGTGTGTCTTATGAGGTTTTCAAGGATTAGAAGAGTTTGCAATATTTGTTCAAGCAGAATGAGTTGACTTTGAGGTAGAGGAGATGGTTAGATCTATTGAAGGAATATGATACACCATTTTATATCATCCGGGGAAGACCGATGTGGTGGCCGATGCTTTGAGTAGGAAGTCAGCAAGTATGGGCGGTCTTGCTTATATTCTGGTCGAAGAGAGGCCGCTTGCTTTGGATGTTCAGGCTTTAGCTAATCGACGCATGAGATTGGATATTTCTGAGCCCGACCGTATTCTAGCTTATACAGTTGCTCGTTCTTCATTATTTGATCGTATTCGAGACCGGCAGTATGATGATCCTCATTTTTGTGTCCTCAAGGATACGTGTGGCACAGGGATGCCAAGCAGGTTGCAGCTGGTGATGATTCAGTTTTACGGATGAAGGGTCGTATTTGTGTACCCAATATGGATGGACTTCGTGAGTTGATATTAAAGGAGGTCCATAGTTCCCGGTATTCTATCCATCCGGGCGCCGCAAAGATGTACCCGGATTTGCGGAAGCATTATTAGTGGAGGATGATGAAGAAGGATATTGTAGCATATGTGGCTTAGTTCTTTAATTGTCAACAAGTAAAGTACGAGCATCAGAGACCTAGCGGATTGATGCAGCAGATTGAGATTCCTTAGTTGAAGTGGGAGCGTATCATCATGGATTTTGTTGTTGGACTCCCACGGACTCAGAGGAAGTTCGATGTAGTATGGGTCATTGTGGATAGGTTGACCAAGTCGGCGCATTTCATTCCTATGGAAGTTTCATATTCTTCGGAGAGATTGGCAGTGATCTACATTAGGGAGATTGTTTGCCTTCATGGTGTGCCCGTCTCTATTATCTCTGACTGAGGTACGCAATTTACCTCGCATTTCTGAGGGCAGTTCAGTGTGAGTTGGGCACGAGGGTTGAGTTGAGCACATCATTTCATCCTCAGACGGACGGACGGTCGGAGCGTACTATTCAAATTTTGGAGGATATGCTATGAGCCTGTGTGATTGACTTTTGAGGCTCTGGGGATCAGGTTTTGCCATTAGCTGAGTTGGCCTACAACAACAGCTATCAGGCGAGTATTAAGATGGCTCATTATGAGGCATTATATGGTAGAGGGTGTCGGTCACTGGTTGGGTGGTTTGAGCCGGGAGAGGCTCGATTGTTGGGTACAGAGTTAGTCGGTGCCTTGGATAAGGTTAAGATCATTCAGGATAGAGTTTGTACAGCACAGTCCAGGCAGAAGAGTTATGCCGACTGTAGAGTTCGTGATTTGGCATTCATGGTTGGGGAGCGGGTATTGCTTTGGGTATCGCCCATGAAAGGCGTGATGAGATTTGGGAAGAAGGGCCAGCTATGTCCAAGATTCATTGGTCCATTTGATATTCTTGACAAAGTGGGAGAGGTGGCCTACAGACTTGCGTTGCCACAAAATTTATCAGCTGTGCATCCGGTGTTTCATGTGTCTATGATTCGGGAGTACCACGGAGATCCATCCCATGTGTTATATTTCAGCAGTGTCCAGTTGGACAAGGATTTGACCTATGAGGAGGAGTCAGTCGCCATATTACACCAGCAGGTTCGTTAGTTGAGATCGAAGAGTTATCCTTCGGTTCGTGTCCAGTGGAGAGGTCAGCCTACCGAAAAAACTACCTTGGAGTCCGAGTCCAATATGCGTAGCCGATATCCCCATTTATTCCCGGATTCAGGTACTTTTCTATGTCCATTCGAGGACGAACGGTTGTTTTAGAGGTGGAGAATGTGATGACGCAAAAGTCATTTCTCCTTTTTTATAAGTCAAAATGGTGTTCCGAGGCCTTGAAGACCTCCTTTTATCTCACCTCATTTTTCGTGCACAGCCCGAGCATATAGCCGGGAAGCTTCTATATGAAAAACCAAGAAACATGCTAGTTTTGCCTTTAAACTTGAATTTAAGTTGACTTCAATCAAAATTTTGGGTAAACGGACTTGGATCTGTGATTTAACGGTCCCGGAAGGTCCGTAGGAAAATATGGGACTTGGGCGTATGCCCGGAATCGAATTTGGAGGTCCCAAGCCCGAGAAATGAATTTTTGAAAGAAATTATTTTACTGAAAATATAAGAGTTTTTGGAAATTTGGTTATATTTGAAATTTATGGTATCGGGCCCGTATTTATGTTTCGAAGCCTGGTACAGGTTCGATATGATAATTATGATATGTCTGTAAAATTTGGTAAGGAACGGAGGTCGTTTGATGTGAATCGGACTCACGGTTGTAAATTTTCATACTTAGAAAGTTTTGGAAGTTTTGTTTGATTTTTATGATAAAATCGTGGTTTAAGATGTTATTTTGGCGATTTTATCACACGAGTATGTCCGTAGGATGTTTTTGAGGTTATGTGCATATTTGGTTTTGAGCTTCGAGGGCTCGGGTGAGTTTCGGATAGGCGTCGGGGTTTTATTAGACTAAAAAATCTGGTGTTTTTGGTCAGTTTCTGGTGTCTGAGTTTTTGTGCTATGCGGATGCAAGGGATGATACGAGAACACACAACACAAGTCTGGGAGGGGTTAGAGTTACCCTGTGCGAACGCACCACACCAGGTGCGAATGAGGAGCACAAGATCTTTGCTCTACGCGAACGCACACAGTGGGATGCGAACATATAGAGTATTAGGAAGGCTGGGGGGCTAGGTAGGCTTCGCACTGTGCTAACGCACCACTGAGGTCGCAATCGCGTAGGTTGGAGGAAGGGTAGCTATGTGAACACATTAGCCCTATCGTGAACACATAGGGCAAACCTGCCCAATTATTTAAAAACATAACCAATTACGGGATTCAACCAAAATTTCATAACTTTTTCTTTCAAACTCCAAATTGGGTGATTTTTGAAAGAGAACTTCACTACAAATTAATAGGTATGTAATCTTACACTCATTTTCTTCCATTTCCATTAACACCCATTAGATTTCTAGGCCTAAATCATGTTCTTAAGGGTAGAAAATTATGGATCTGGGTTGAGTTATGGCATTTTTTATAATTGGCATTTAGACCTTGTCTTGGGGTCGGATTTCAATACTAGTTACACATTCGGGCTCGTGGGTGAATGGGTGATCGGGTTTTGGTCCAAACCTCATGTTTAGACCAAGTGGGTCCTGGGTCGATTTTTGACTTTTTGGGAAGAATCATAGAGAATATGTAATTAAGTATTGGAATTGAATTATTTAGTGTTTATTGATGTTATTGAGTCAACTATGTATAGATACAATCGATTTGTAGTCGAGTTCAAAAGGAAAAAGTGGTGATTGAGGCGTGATTTTGGTCGTGGAAGTCGAGGTAAGTGTTTGGCCTAACTTTAGCTTTAGGAAATATGTGTTGAGTCTTATTTGTTGTGTGTTTATACTATGTTCAACGTATAAGTTAGGTGACGAGCACCTATACGTTAGTTTCAAGCACGCCCGTGAGTCGAAAATTATGAATTATGTTATTTTCATTGATATTTACTGTGTTATAGCTTGAATTTCACTTTAGTCGTTGTTCGTTCAGTGGAAATTCTTGGTAATGGATATTGTTGAGTATTTTTTCGGTTAAGGAATCTTATGTAAATATATGTAGTTGAGCGAGATTGGTTATAGTTGTGTCCCTTGCCGCGATAATGATGTTTTTACTGTTGTTCCCTTGCCGGGATGTTATGATTTATGATTCATATTGTTGATTTTTCCTTTCCAAACTTCTGCTATTGATATTGTTTGGGTGAGGAAGCGTGTAAAGCACGAAGGGTGATGTCGTGTATTGATTATTGTGAGGAGGAGTGTAAAATCATGATGGGTGATGTCGTGCCATGTTACAATATTAAAAGCACGAAGAGTGATGCCGTGCCGTTTCTATTTTTATTTGGTGAGGATGAGAGTAAAAGCACGAAGAGTGATGTCGTGCACTTGCTTTTATTTATTGTTTGGTGAGGATGAGAGTAAAATCACGAAGGGTGATACCATGCACTGTTTTCTCTGTGATTGTTATTTCATGTTGTTACTTAGATAATTGAACTGTTGTCTTATTTCGTTATTTATGTTATCTGATATTGCTTTCCCTAGCATGTTTCCCATTTTCCCTTGTACTTAACTGGTTATTCCTGTTGTTATTATTTCTTCCGAATATTATTAAGTTGCACAGGTTGTCTTGATTGTCTTGTCCTAGCCTCGTCACTACTTCGCCGAGGTTAGGCTCGACACTTACTCAATACATGTGTCAGTTGTGCTGATGCTACACTTGCCTATCTTTTGTTTTGCAGATCCCGGTACAGGACCCTTTGGACATTAGAGTTAGGAGGCTGCCTTTAGTCCAGTCGGAGATACCGAAGTAGTCATGCAGGTGTCTGCAGGCGTTGGCGTCCCCTTCCACTTCTTTATTTCTGTTCTAGTTATATCAGAAAAAGATGTATTTACTTCTTTCAGTCTATTATATGTATTATTCGTAGATAGTTCGTGATATTGTGACTCCAACATTCTGGGATTTGATTAGTTTTTGTGAAATTTCGTAAAGGCTTTGTATTGGAATATACATGTCTTTCTTCATCTATCTTAGATTCTTATTTATGTTCATGTGGAAATTCACCTATTTTTGACTGTTAATAAATAAATAAAGTAAATCGAATATTCACGTTGGCTAGCCTAGCGAGTTCAACGTTAGGCGCCATCACGGATGTATTCTGGGAGTTTTCCCTTAGAATACTGAGTTTAAATAGAGTATTCTATTAAAAGAAATAAAGTAAATCGAATATCCTATGTTTTGCCTGTGACTTTTCTCCTGAACTGTTTAAATAAACCTTATCCGACATTCATTCGCATTTCATATTTAAATTGGAACTACGGACGTATTTCGAGAAGTTTTCCTCTGTACTGCATATTTAAATTGGGACTACGGACGTATTTTTCACGACCCGAATTTCCCACCGTCCCAATTAAAATAGAATACTCTACGCGAACGCGATGCTCAGCTCACCAGACCTACGCGATCGCAATTGGCTTCACGCGACCACGTAGAGGACCACCTTAAGTCCCTGCCGCCTTATTTTGTTCTACGCGAACGCAACAAGGCCCACGCGAACACAGTGGCCAAGGCTGTCTACCCCACGTGATCACATTCCATTTCTTGCGATCGCCATGAACAAAAATCCTTCTTGGACTCAGTTTATCTACGCGATCGAAGACTCCCTCACACGATCGCGATGAACAAAAATCTGCTGCACTTACACCAGAAAACCAGCAATCCCACACAAGGCTAAAAATGCCCGTTAAGCATCCGAAACACAACCGAGGCTCCCTGGACCTCAACCGAACCTACCAATCAGTCCTATTACCTCATTCAAAGTTGGTCGAGCCTTCAAAACACATCACATAACACCAAAATCAAGAATTATGCATGGATTCAAGCATAAGAACTTATGAAATTTCCAAAATCCACAATCGATGCGAAAACACGTCAAAACTAGTCCGAATGACCTCAAATTTTACACACATGTAATAAATGAAACTACGGACCTACATCCACTCTTGAAATCCCATTCTGATCCAGATATCAAAATATCACCTACCGGCTGAAATCGCAGAAATTCTAACTTTCGCCAATTCAAGCCTAAATCTACTACATACTTGGAGAACACATTCTAAACATCATCCTAACTCAAAAATCACACAGCGGAGCTAACAGAGTTGACGAAATTCCATTTCGTATTCTTCACACAGTTCCATCTACGGTTCGATTTCTAAAGGTTGAACTCATATATAGGGACCATGTGTCCAAAAACTCTCTGAATTTCGTAACTAATAATTCCGACAAGTCGTATAAGAAGATATAAAAGTGGGGAAGGAAATTATTAGGGGATCAGGGCACCAACTCTCAAAACGACCGACTGGATCGTTACAACTTCTTAATTATGGAAATTTCAATTTAATTATGTTTTCCTCAAGGATGGGTTAAAATTAAATGATAATTGTAATGACCCAATCGATCATTTTGAGCTTTAGCGCATCATTCGGAATTTTGAGGCCTTGAGCATCTTCACTTCACGTATTATGACTTGTACACGTGGTCAAAATTGAATTTCTGAAAGTTCAAAGTTTATTTGGAAAGAAAATTCTAATTTCTAAAGTTTTAAGTTGGAGGAATTGACTAATGTGTGATTTTTGAGTAAATGCCCTCAAAATTGAAATTTGAAGTTTCAAACAGGTTCGTAGGATGATTTTGGCCCTCGGCGTATGTACGGATAGAATTTTGGATGACCTGGGAGCATTTCGGCGCCTATTGTGGAAATTTGGAATTTTGGAGGAATTTCATAAATTTAAGTTGAAGTTTATTTTAATGTTATCGATGTCTGTTTGGAATTTCAAGTTTGGGAATAGCTCTGTATGGCGTTTCTAGTCGTAGGAGCGCGTCTGTATGTAGATTTGGAGGACCGTAGGTCATTTTTGGGTCATTTGGTGAAAGTTGAAAGTTGGAGATTTTTGCGAGTTTGAGCGGGAGTGAAATTTTTGATATTAGCGTCGGATTCAAATTCTGGAAGTTGGAATTGGTCCATTATGTCAAAAGAGAATTATGTGCAAACTTTTAGGTCAATCAGACATGATTTGATAGGTTTCAACATCGAATGTAGATGTTTAAAGTTCTAAAGTTCATTAAGCTTGAATTCGGGTGTAATTCATGATTTTGATGTTGTTTGTGTGTTTGGACGTGGTCCCAGGGACCCCGGGTGCTTTTCGGGATGGTTTCGAACCAAGTTGGGCTGAGTTGTTGTAACGATCCGATCGGTAATTTTGAGAATTTTCACTTTGCTCGGTAGTTTACGGGCAAAAGAAGATCCGTATGATGTATTATGACTTATGTGAATCATCGGTTTTTTCTGGTTTTTCATAATGGGTTCGGAAGAATGAATTTCATTGTTGAAACATTAAATTGAAAGAGTTCACCATGTTTGAATTTTTCTGAAATTTACTCCGGAATAGCATTTTGATGGTCCCGCCAGGTTCGGATGGTTTTTTTGGACTCGGGCGTATGCCCGGATTTGCATTTGGATGTTTCTAGAAGGTTTCAGCACAACATGGCAAAAATTGGAAAAATTTACTTTGAGGATATCAGATTCGGATTGTGGTTCCGTGGAATGGAATAGCTTCTTCACGCCATTTGGGACTTGTGTGCAAAATTTGGGTTCATTCCGTGATGATTTGATTTTTTTCGGCAAGAGTTTTGGAAATTGAAAGTTCAAAGTCCATAAAATTTTATTTGAGGTGCAATTCATCATTTTGATGTTGTTATGTGTATTTTGAGGCCTCGAGTAGGTCCTGTTATGTTATGAGACTTGTTGGTATGTTTAGACGAGGTCCCGCGGAGCTCGGGCGTGTTTCAGATTGATTTCAGATCATTTTTCTTCATTTTGGCATTGTTGTGTAGTGTTGTTTTCCGGTGTCCCAGTACTTCATCGCGTTCAAGTGGAAAGTTTCGTGAAAGCGTAGTGTATTTGGATGGCGTGAGAATTTTTTCATAGCATTCACGAGTAATGATCCGCTTTCGCGTAGTGTTGGGGCATCTCTTCTTCGTGCTCGCGTGTGATGGATCGCGGACGCATAGGTTTGAGCTATGACCCGGAGTCGAAGGCCTTCTACATCGCGTCCGTATAGTTGGAGCCATATTCGAGAAGGTTTGAGCCATGTGTTTACCGCGAAGGTGAAGTGTATTATGGTGGCAGATATTTTTGTTCATCGCGAATGCGATGGCATTGAAGAGTTCGCAAAAGTGGATGTCTAGGCAGTGCATATAGTACTCTATTTCGAAGGTTTCGGTACAACTTAGCAAAAATTAGAAATTTGATTGTTTGAAAAGTTCGTAACTTTGAACGAAAATTGACTTTGAGGATATCGGATTCATAGCGTTCACGAGTAATGGTTCGCGTTCGCGTAGTGTTGGGTGAAGTCTTCTTCGCGTTCATGTATGATGGATTGCGGACGCATAGCGTTGAGCTGTGACCCAGAGTCGGAGGCCTTCTACATCGCGTTTGTGTAGTTGGAGCCACGTTCGCGTAGGTCTGAGCTAGTTGGGAGTCGCATTCGTGGGGTGTTTACCGCGAACGTGAAGTGTATTATTGTGGCAGATAATTTTGTTCATCGCGAATGCGATGGTGTTGAAGTGTTGGCGAAAGAGGATGTCTGAGCAGTGCATATAGTACTATATTTCGAAGGTTTCGGCACTACTTGGTAAAAATTGGAAATTTCAAGGTTTGAAAGGTCATATGTTTTAACGGAAATTGACTTTGAGGATATCTTATTTGGATTGTGGTTCCGGAAAATGGAATAGCTTCTTCATGTCATTTGGGACTTGTGTGCAAAATTTGGGTTCATTTCGTTATTCTTTGATATGATTCGACATGAGTTTTGGAAATTGAAAGTTCAAAGTTCATAGACGTCAATTTGAGGTGTGATTTGTCTTTTTGGTGTTGGTATGTGTGTTTTGAGGGCTAGAGTAGGTCCCGTTTATGTTATGGGACTTGTTGGTATAATTTGACGAGGTCCCGAGGGGCTCGGGTGTGTTTCAGATTGATTTCAGATCATTTTTCTTCATTTTGGCATTGTTGTGTTGTGCTCTTTTGCGGTGTCCCAATCCTTCAATCACGTTCGCGTGGCAAGTTTCCGGAAAGCATAGCGTATTTGGATGGCATTAGCATTTTTTCATAGAGTCCCCGAGTAATGGTCTGTGTTTGCGTAGTGTTGGGGCAAGTCCTCTTCGTGTTCGCATATGATGGATCACAGATACATAGGGTTGAGCTATGACCAGGAGCCGGAGGTCTTCTACATCACGTTCGTGTAGTTAGAGCCACGTTCACGAAGGTATGAGCCATATAGGAGTCGCGTTCGCGAGGTGTTTACCGCGAACATGAAGTGTATTATGGTGGCATATATTTTATCGCGAATGCAATGGTGTTGAAGCGTTCGCGGAAGAGGATGTTTGGGCAGTGCATATAGTACTCTATTTCGAAGGTTTCGACACAACTTGGCAAAAATTTGAAATTTTAAGGTTTAAAAAGTTCATAAGTTTGTTCGGAATTGACTTTGAGGATATCTGATTCGGATTGTGGTTCTTGGAAATGGAATAGCTTCTTCGTGTCTTTTGGGACTAGTGTGTAAAATTTGGGTTCATTCCGTGATGATTTGATGTGTTTCGGCACGAGTTTTAGAAATGGAATGTCCAAAGTTCAAAGATTTCGATGTGATTCGTCGTTTTGATGTTGTTATGTGTGTTTTGAAGCCTCGAGTAGGTCATGTTATGTTATGGTACTTTTTGGGGTCCCGAGGGGCTCGGGCGTGTTTCAGATTCATTTCATAACATTTTTCTTCATTTTGGCATTGTTATGTTGTGATGGTTTTTCAGTGTCTCAGTCCTTCCTCACGTTCGCGTGGCAACTTTCCCGAGAGTGTAGTGTATTTGGATGGCGTTAGCATTTTTTCATAGCGCTCGCGAGTAATGGTATGCGTTCGCATAGTGTTGGGGCAAGTCTTATTCGCGTTTGCATATGATGGATCGCAGACATGTAGGATTGTATTATGACATAGAGCTGGAGGCCTTCTACATCGCGTTCATGTAATTAGAGCCACGTTCGCGAAGGTCTGAGCTAGTTGGGAGTCGCGTTCGCAAGGTGTTTATCGCGAACGTGAAGTGTATTATGGTGGTAGATAATTTTGTTCAGCGCGAATGCGATGGTGTTGAAGCTTTCACGAAAGAGTATGTCTGAGCAGTGCATATAGTACTCTATTTCAAAGGTTTCAGAACTACTTGGTAAAAATTGGAAATTTGAAGGTTTGAAAAGTTCATAAGTTTCAACGGAAATTGACATTGAGAATACTAGATTCGGATTGTGGTTCCGGAAAATGGAATAGCTTCTTCATGTCATTTGGGACTTGTGTGCAAAAGTTCGGTTCATTCCGTGATGATTTGATATGTTTCCGCACGAGTTTTTTAAATTGAAAGTTCAAAGTTCATACATTTCAATTTGAGGTGTGATTCATCAATTTGATGTTGTTATGTGTGTTTTGACGCCTCGAGTAGGTCATGTTATGTTATGGGATTTGTTGGTATGTTTAGACGAGGTCCTGAGGGGCTCGGGCATGTTTCAGATTGATTTATGATAATTTTTCTTCATTTTGGCATTGTTGTGTTGTGATGTTTTCCGGTATCCCAGTCCTTCATCACGGTTGCATGGCAAGTTTCGAGAAAGTGTAGTATATTTTGATGCAATTAGAATTTTTCATAACGTTCGCGAGTAATAGTCCGCTTTCGCGTAATGTTGGGGCATGTCTTCTTTCCGTCCGCGTATGATGGATTATGGATGTGTTGGGTTGAGTTGTGACCCGGAGCTGGAGGCCTTCTACATTGCGTTCCTGTAGTTGGAGCCACATTCGCGAAGGTTTGAGCCTGTTGGGAGTCGCGTTCATGAGGTGTTTACCGCGAACGTGAATTGTATTTTGGTGGCAGATAATTTTGTTCATTGCGAATGCGGTGGTGTTGAAGCGTTCGCGAAAGATGATGTCTGGGCAGTACATATAGTTCTCTATTTCGAAGGTTTCAGCACAACTTGGCAAAAATTTGAAATTTAAAGGTTTGAAAAGTTCATAAGTTTGATCGGAAATTGACTTTGAGGATATCGGATTCGGATTGTGGTTCCGAGAAATTGAATAACTTTTTCATGTCATTTGGGACTTGTGTGCAAAATTTGGGTTCATTCTGTGATGATATGATTTGTTTCGGCACGAGTTTTGGAAATTGAAAGTTCAAAGTTCATAGAATTTGATTTGAGCTGTGATTCATCATTTTGATGTTGTTGTGTGTGTTTTGAGGCCTCAAGTAGGTCCTATTATTTTATGGGACTTCTTGGTATGTTTAGACGGGGTCCCGAGGGGCTCCAGCGTGTTTCACATTTATTTCGTATCATTTTTCTTCATTTTGGCATTGTTGTCTTGTGCTATTTTCCGGTGTCCCAGTCCTTCATCGCGTTCGTGTTCGCGTGGCAATTTTCGCGAAAGCGTAGTGTATTTTGATGGCATTAGCATTTTTTCATAGCGCTCGTGAGTAATGGTCCGCTTTTGCGTAGTTTTGGCGATAGTCTTCTTCGCGTTCGCGTGTGATGGATGGTCGACGTGTAGGATTGAGTTGTTACCCGAAGCCGGAGGTCTTATACATCGCGTTCGTGTTCGCGAGGTGTTTACCACGAGCGTGAAGTGTATTATGGTGGAAGATAAGTTTTTTCATCGCGAATACGATGGTGTTGAAGCGTTCGCGAAAGAGGATGTCTGAGCAGTGCATATAGTACTCTATTTCAAAGGTTTCAGCACAACTTTGCAAAAATTGGAAATTTGAAGGTTTGAAAAGTTCATACGTTTGACCGTAAAATTGACTTTGAGGATATCGGATACGAATTGTGGTTCCGGGAAAATGAATAGCTTCTGCATGTCATTTGGGACTTGTGTGCAAAATTTGGGTTCATTCGGTGATGATTCGATATGTTTCGGCACGAGTTTGGGAAATTGAAAGTTCAAAGTTCATGTATTTTGATTTGAGAAGTGATTCCTCGTTTTGATGTTGTTATGTGTGTTTTGAGGCCTCAAGTAGGTCCTGTTATGTTATGGGACTTGTTGGTATGTTTAGACGGGGTCCCGAGGGGCTTGGGCATGTTTTAGATTAATTTCAGATCATTTTTCTTAATTTTGGCATTGTTGTGTTGTGCTGTTTTCCAGTGTCCCAGTCCTTCATCGCGTTCGCGTGGCTAGTTTCGCGAAAGCGTAGTGTATTTGGATGGCATTAGCATTTTTCATATCGTTCGTGAGTAATGGTGCGCGTTCGTGTAGTGTTGGGGAAAGTCTTGTTCGCGTTCGTGTATGATGGATGGTGGACGTGTAGGGTTGAGCTGTGACCCGGAGCCGGAGGCCATCTACATCGCGTTCGTGTGTTAGAGCCACGTTCGCGAAGGTCTGAGCCAGTTGGGAGTCGCATTTGCGAGGTGTTTACCGCGAACGTGAAGTGTATTATGGTGGCAAATAATTTGCGAATGCGATGTTGTTGAAGCGTTCGCGAAAGAGGATGTCTGAGCAGTGCATATAGTACTCTATTTCGAAGGTTTCGACACAACTTGGCAAAAATTGGAAATTTGAAGGTTTGAAAAGTTCATAAGTTTGAACGTAAAGTTGACTATGAGGATATCGGATATGGATTGCGGTTCCGGGAAATTAAATAGCTTCTGCATGTCATTTGGGACTTGTGTGCAAAATTTGGGTTCATTCTGTGATGATTTGATATGTTTCGGCACGAGTTTGGGAAATTCAAAGTTCAAAGTTCATATATTTCGATTTGAGCAGTGATTCGTTGTTTTGATGTTGTTATGTGTGTTTTGAGGCCTCAAGTATGTCCTGTTATGTTATGGGACTAGTTGGTATGTTTAGACGGGATCCCGAGGGGCTCGGGCGTGTTTCAGATTGATTTCGGATAATTTTTCTTCATTTTTGCATTGTTGTGTTGTGTTGTTTTCCAGTGTCTCAGTCCTTCATCGCGTTCGCGTGGCAAGTTTTGCTAAATCGTAGTGTATTTGGGTGGAATTAGCATTTTTTCATAGCGTTTGTGAGTAATGGTCCACGTTCGCGTAGTGTTGGGGAAAGTTTTCTTCGCGTTCGCGTATGATGGATCGTGGACATGTAGGGTTGAGCTGTGACCCGGAGCCGGAGGCCTCTACATCGCGTTCGTGTAGTTGGAGCCACGTTCACGAAGGTTTGAGCCAGTTAGGAGTCGTCTTCGCGAGGTGTTTACCTCGAACGTGAAGTGTAATATGGTGGCAGATAATTTTGTTCTTCACGAATGCGATGGTGTTGAAACATTCGCGAAAGAGGATGTCTGGGCAGTGCATATAGTACTCTATTTCGAAGGTGTCGACACAACTTGGCAAAAATTGGAAATTTGATGGTTTGAAAAGTTCATAAGTTTGAACGATAATTGACTTTGAGGATATCGGATTTGGATTGTGGTTCCGGGAAATTAAATAGTTTCTTCATGTCATTTGGGACTTGTGTGAAAAATTTGGGTTCATTCCGTGATGATTTGATATGTTTCGGCATGAGGTTTGGAAGTGGAAAGTTGAAAGTTCATAGATTTTTATTTAAGCTGTGATTCGTCATTTTGATGTTGTAATGTGTGTTTTAAGGCCTCGAGTAGGTCCTGTTATATTATGGGACATGTTGGTATGTTTAGACGGGGTCCGGAGGGGCTCGTGCATGTTTTAGATTGATTTTAGATCATTTTTCTTAATTTTGGCATTGTTGTGTTGTGCTGATTTCCGGTGTCCCAGTCCTTCATCGCGTTCATGTGGCATGTTTCGCGAAAGAGTAGTGTATTTGGATGGCATTATCATTTTTCATATCGTTCGTGAGTAATGGTGCGCGTTCGTGTAGTGTTGGGGAAAGTCTTGTTCGCGTTCGTGTATGATGGATGGTGGACGTGTAGGGTTGAGGTGTGACCCGGAGCCAGAGGCCATCTACATCGCGTTCGTGTGTTAGAGCCACGTTCGCGAAGGTCTGAGCCAGCTGGGAGTCGCATTTGCGAGGTGTTTACCGCGAACGTGAAGTGTATTATGGTGGAAAATAATTTGCGAATGCGATGTTGTTGAAGCGTTCGCGAAAGAGGATGTCTGAGCAGTGCATATAGTACTCTATTTCGAAGGTTTCGACACAACTTGGCAAACTTTGGAAATTTGAAGGTTTGAAAAGTTCATAAGTTTGAACGTAAAATTGACTATGAGGATATCGGATATGGATTGCGGTTCCGGGAAATTGAATAGCTTCTGCATGTCATTTGGGACTTGTGTGCAAAATTTGGGTTCATTCTGTGATGATTCGATATGTTTCGGCACGAGTTTGGGAAATTGAAAGTTCAAAGTTCATATATTTCGATTTGAGCAGTGATTCGTTGTTTTGATGTTGTTATGTGTGTTTTGAGGCCTCAAGTATATCCTGTTATGTTATGGGACTAGTTGGTATGTTTAGACGGGGTCCCGAGGGGCTCGGGCGTGTTTCAGATTGATTTCAGATAATTTTTTTTCATTTTTGCGTTGTTGTGTTATGTTGTTTTCCAGTGTCCCAGTCCTTCATCGCGTTCGCGTGGCAAGTTTCGCTAAATCGTAGTGTATTTGGTTGGAATTAGCATTTTTCATAGCGTTATTGAGTAATGGTCCACGTTCGCGTAGTGTTGGGGAAAGTCTTGTTCTCGTTCGTGTATGATGGATGGTGGATGTGTAGGGTTGAGCTGTGACCCGGAGCCGGAGGCCATCTACATCGCGTTCGTGTGTTAGAGCCACGTTCGCGAAGGTCTGAGCCAGTTGGGAGTCTCATTTGCGAGGTGCTTACCGCGAACGCGAAGTGTATTATGGTGACAAATAATTTGCGAACGCTATGTTGTTGAAGCGTTCGCCAAAGAGGATGTCTGAGCAGTGCATACAGTACTCTGTTTCGAAGGTTTCGGCACAACTTGGCAAACATTGGAAATTTGAAATCTTGAAAAGTTATTATGTTTGAACGGAAATTGACTTTTAGGATATCTGATTCGAATTGTGCTTCCGGGAAATTGAATACCTTTTTCATGTCATTTGGGACTTGTGTGCAAAATTTTTGTTCATTCCGTGATGATTTGATATGTTTCGGCGCGAGTTTTTGAAATTGAAAGTTCAAAGTTCATACATTTCGATTGGAGCTGTGATTCCTCGTTCTGATGTTGTTATGTGTGTTTTGAGGCCTCGAGTAGGTCCTGTTATGTTATGGGACTTGTTCGTATGTTTAGACGGGGTCCCGAGGGGCTCGTGCATGTTTTAGATTAATTTCGGATCATTTTTCTTAATTTTAGCATTGTTGTGTTGTGCTGTTTTCCAGTGTCCCAGTCCTTCATCGCCTTCGCATGGCACGTTTCGCGAAAGAGTGGTGTATTTGGATGGCATTAGCATTTTTTCATAGTGTTCGCAAGTGATGGTCCGAATTTGCGTAGTTTTGGGGAAAGTATTCTTAACGTTCAGGTATGATGGATCGCGAACGAGTAAGGTTGAGCTGTGACCCGGAGCCGGAGGCCTTCTACATCATGTACGTGTAGTTGGAGCCACGTTCGCGAAGGTCTGACCCGTTTGGGAGTCGCGTTCACGAGGTGTTTACCGCGAACGTGAAGTGTCTTATGGTGGGAGATAATTTTGTTCATCGCGAATGCCATTGTTGAAGCGTTCGCGAAAGAGGATGTCTAGGCAGTGCATATAGTACTCTGTTTCGGCACAACTTGGCAAAAATTTGAAATTTGAAGGTTTGAAAAGTTCATAATCTTAAAATTGACTTTGAGGATATGGGATTTGGATTGTAGTTCCGGGAAATTAAATAGCTTCTTCATGTCATTTGGGACTTTCGTGCAAAATTTGTGTTCATTACGTGATGATTTCATATGTTTCGGCACGAGTTTTTGAAATTGAAAGTTCAAAGTTCACAAACTTCGATTTGAGTTGTGATTCGTCGTTTTGATGTCGTTATATGTGTTTTGGGACCTCGAGAAATTCCTTCTATGTTTTGGGACTTGTTGGTATGTTTAGACGGGGTCCCGAGGGGCTCAAGCATGTTTCAGATTGATTTCAGATCATTTTTCTTCATTTTGGCATTGTTGTGTTGTGTTGTTTTCCGGTCTCCCAGTCCTTCATCGTGTTCGCGTGGCAAGTTTCACGGATGCGTAGTGTATTGGGATGTCATTGGCATTTTTTCATAGCATTCGCGAGTAATGATCCGCGTTCGTGTAGATTTAAGGCGAGTCTTCTTCGCATTCGCGTTTGATGGACTGCGGACGCATAGGGTTGATTTGTGACCTGGAGGCAGAGGCCTTCTACATCGCATTCGTGTAGTTGGAACCACGTTGGCGAATGTCTGAGCAAGTTGGGAGTCGCGTTCGCGAGGTGTTTACCGGAAACGTGATGTGTATTACGGTGGCAGATAATTTTGTTAATCACAAATGCGATGGTGTTGAAGCGTTTGCAAAAGAGGATGTCTGGGCAGTGTATATAGTACTCTATTTCAAAAGTTTCGACACAAGTTGGCAAATATTGGAAAATTTAAGATTTAAAAATAACATAAATTTGAAGGGAAATTGACTTAGAGGATATCGGATTTGGATTGTGGTTCCGGGAAATGGAATAGCTTCTTCATGTCATTTGGGACTGGTGTGCAAAATTTGGGTTAATTCTGTGATGATTTGTTATGTTTCGGCACAAGTTCTGAAATTGAAAATTCAAAGTTCATAGATTTCGATTTGAGGTGTGATATGTTATTTTGATGTTTTTATGTGTGTTTTTAGGCCTCGAGTAGGTCATGTTATGTTATGGGACTTCTTGGTATGTTTAGACAGGGTCCCGAGGGGCTCCTCCGTGTTTTAGATTGATTTCGTATAATTATTCTTCATTTTGGCATTGTTGTCTTGTACTGTTTTTCGGTGTCCCAGTCCTTCATCGCGTTCGTGTTCGCGTGGCAATTTTCGCGAAAGCGTAGTGTATTTTGATGGCATTAGCATTTTTTCATAGTGTTCGTGGGTAATGGTCCGCGTTTGCGTAGTGTCGGGAATAGTCTTCTTCGGGTTCGCGTGTGATAGATGGTGGACGTGTAGGGTTGAGCTGTGACGCAGAGCCGAAGGTCTTCTACATCGCGTTTGTGTAGTTAGAGCCACGTTCGCGAAGGTCTTAGCAAGTTGGGAGTCGTGTTCGCGAGGTGGTTACCGCGAACATTATTTTTTTCATCGCGAATGCGATGGTGTTGAAGTGTTCTCGAAATAGGATGTCTGAGCAGTGCATATAGTACTCTATTTAGAAGGTTTCGCCACAACTTGGCAAAAATTGGAAATTTGAAGATTTGAAAAGTTGATAAGTTTTAACGTAAAATTGACTTTGAGGATATCGGATACAGATTGTGGTTACGGGAAATTGAATAGCTTCTGCATGTCATTTGGGACTTGTGTGCAAAATTTGGGTTTATTCTGTGATGATTTGATATGTTTCGGCACGAGTTTGGGAAATTGAAAGTTCAAATATTTCGATTTGAGCAGCTATTTGTCGTTTTGATGTTGTTTTGTGTGTTCTGAGGCCTCAAGTAGGTCTTGTTATGCTTTGGGACTTGTCAGGGCTCGGGCGTCTCTCATATTGATTTCGGATCATTTTTCTTCATTTTGGCATTGTTGTGTTGTGTTGTTTTCCAGTGTCCCAGTCCTTCATCGCGTTCGCGTGGCAAGTTTCGAGAAAGAGTAGTATGTTTTGATGGCATTAGCATTTTTCATAACGTTCCCGAGTAAAGGTCCGCGTTCGCGTAATGTTGGGGCATGTCTTCTTTCCGTTCTCATATGATGGATTATGGATGTGTAGGGTTGAGCTGTGACCCAGAGCTGGAGGCCTTCTACATTGCGTTCATGTAGTTGGAGCGACGTTCGCGAAGGTCTGAGCCAGTTGGGAGTCGTGTTCGCGAGGTGTTTACCGCAAACGTGAAGTGTAATATGGTGGCAGATAATTATGTTCATCGCCAATGCAATGGTGTTGAAATATTCGCGAATGAGGATGTCTGGGCAGTGCATATAGTACTCTATTTCGTAGGTTTCAACACAACTTGGCAAAAATTGGAAATTTGATGGTTTGAAAAGTTCATAAGTTTGAACAAAAATTGACTTTGAGGATATCAGATTCAGATTGTGGTTCCGGTAAATTAAATAGCTTCTTCGTGTCATTTGGGACTTGTGTGCAAAATTTTGGTTCATTCCGTGATGATTTGATATGTTTCGGCACGAGTTTTGGAAATTGAAAGTTCAAAGTTCATAGATTTCGATTTGAGTTGTGATTCATCGTTTTGATGTTGTTATGTGTGTTATGAGGCCTCAAGTAGGTCCTATTATGTTATGGGACTTGTTGGGGCTCGGGCGTCTCTCATATTGATTTCGGATCATTTTTCTACATTTTGGCATTGTTGTGTTGTGTTGTTTTCCAGTGTCCTAGTCCTTCATCGCGTTTGCGTGGCAAGTTTCGCTAAATCGTAGTGTATTTGGATGGCATTAGCATTTTTCATATCGTTCGTGAGTAATGGTCCGCGTTCGCGTAGTGTTGGGAAAGTCTTGTTCGCGTTCGTGTGTGATGGATGGTGGACGTGTAGGGTTATGCTGTGACCCGGAGCTGGAGGCCATCTACATCGCGTTCGTGTGTTAGAGCCACGTTCGCGAAGGTCTGCGCCAGTTGGGAGTCGTATTTGCGAGGTGTTTACCGCTAACGTGAAGTGTATTATGGTGGCAGATAATTTGGTTAATCGCGAATGCGATGTTGTTGAAGCGTTCGCGAAAGAGGATGTCTGAGCATTGCATCCAGTACTCTGTTTCGAACGTTTCGGCACAACTTGGCCAAAATTGGAAATTTGAAGGCTTGAAAAGTTCTTAAGTTTGAACGGAAATTGAATTTAAGGATATCGGATTTGAATTGTGCTTCTGGGAGATTGAATACCTTCTTCATGTCATTTGGGACTTGTGTGCAAAATTTTGGTTCATTCCGTGATGATTTGATATGTTGCGGCACAAGTTTTTGAAATTGAAAGTTCAAACTTCATACATTTCGATTTGAGCTGTGATTCGTCGTTCTGATGTTGTTATGTGTGTTCTGAGGCCTCGAGTAGGTCATGTTATTTTATGGGACTTGTTGGTATGTTTAGACGTGGTCCCGAGGGGCTCGTGCGTGTTTTAGATTGATTTCGGGTCATATTTCTTCATTTTGGCATTGTTGTGTTGTGTTGTTTTCCAGTGCCCCAGTCCTTCATTGTGTTCGCGTGAAAAGTTTCGCTAAAGCGTAGTGTATTAGGGTGGCATTAACATTTTTTCATAGCATTCGTGAGTAATGGTCCGCATTCGCGTAGTGTTGGGGAAAGTCTTCTTCGCGTTTGCTATGACGGATCGTGGATATGTAGGGTTGAGCTGTAACCCTGAGCCGGAGGCCTTCTACATTGCGTTCATGTAGTTGGAGCCACGTTCGCGCAGGTCTGAGCCAGTTGGAAGTAACGTTTGCGAGGTGTTTACCTCAAACGTGAATTTTATTATCTAGGCAGATAATTTTGTGCATCGCGAATGCGATGGTGTTGAAACATTCGCAAAAGAGGATGTTTGGGCAGTGCATAACGTACTCTATTTCGAAAGTGTCGACACAACTTGGTAAAAATTGGAAATTTGATGGTTGGAAAAGTTCATAAGTTTGAACGAAAATTGACTTTAAGGATATCGGATTCGGATTGTGGTTCCGGGAAATTAAATACCTTCTTCATGTCATCTGGGACTCCTGTGCAAAATTTGGGTTCATTCTGTGATGATTTGATATGTTTCGGCACGAGTTTTGGAAAATGAAAGTTCAAAGTTCATAGATTTCGATTGGAGCTGTGATTCGTCGTTTTGATGTTGTTATGTGTGTTTTGAGGCCTCAAGTAGGTCCTGTTATGTTATGGGAATTGTTGGTATGTTTAGACCGGGTCCCGTGGGGCTCGTGCATGTTTTAGATTAATTTCAGATCATTTTTCTTAATTTTGGCATTGTTGTGTTGTGCTGTTTTCCAGTATTCCACTCCTTCATCGCGTTCGCATGGCAAGTTTCGCGAATGAGTAGTGTATTTGGATGGCATTAGCATTTTTTCATACAGCTCGCGAGTGATGATCCGTGTTCGCGTAGTGTTGGGGAAAGTCTTCTTAACGTTCACGTATGATGGATCGCGGACGAGTAGGGTTGAGCTGTGACCCGGAGCCGGAGGCATTCTACATAACATTTGTGCAGTTGGAGCCACGTTCACGAAGGTCTGAGCCGGGTGGGAGTCGCGTTCACGAGGTGTTTACCGTGAACGGGAAGTGTATTATGGTGACAGATAATTTTTTTCATCGTGAATGCCATGGTGTTGAAGCGTTCACAAAAGAGGATGTCGAGGTAGTGCATGTAGTACTCTGTTTCGGCACAACTTGGCAAAAATTGGAAATCTGAAGGTTTGAAAAGTTCATAATTTGTAAATTGACTTTGAGGATATGGGATTTGGATTGTGGTTCCGGGAAATTAATTAGCTTCTTCATGTCATTTGGGACTTTTGTGCAAAATTTAGGTTCATTTTGTGATGATTTGATATGTTTCGGCACAAGTTTTGGAAATTGAAAGTTCAAAGTTCACAAATTTTGATTTGAGTTGTGATTTGTCGTTCTAATGTTGTTATGTGTGTTTTGAGACCTCGCGAAATTCCTTCTACGTTTTGGGAATTGTTGGTATGTTTAGACGGGGTCCCAACGTGCTCAAGCATGTTTCAGATTGATTTCAGATAATTTTTGTTCGTTTTGGCATTGTTGTGTTGTGTTATTTTCCGGTCTCCCAGTCCTTCATCGTGTTCGCGTGGAATGTTTCGCGGATGTGTAGTGTATTGGGATGGCATTAGCATTTTTTCATAGTGTTCGCGAGTAATGATCCGCGTTCGCGTAGATTTGAGGCAAGTCTTCTTCGCGATCGCATTTTATGGATCGCGGACGAGTAGGGTTGAGCTGTGAGCCGGAGCCGGAGGCCTTCTACATCGCGTTCGTGTAGTTGGAGCCACGTTCGCGAAGGTCTGAGCAGGCTGGGAGTCGCATTCACGAGGTGTGTACCGCGAATGTGAAGTGTATTATGGTGGAAAATAATTTTGTTCATCGCGAATACGATGGTGTTGAAGTGTTCGCGAAAGAGGATGTCTAGGCAGTGCATATAGTACTCTGTTTCGGCACAACTTGGCAAAAGTTAGAAAATTGAAGGTTTGAAAAGTTTATAATTTTGAAATTGACTTTGAGGATATGGGATTAGGATTGTGTTTCCGGGAAATGGATTAGCTTCTTCATGTAATTTGGGACTTTTGTGTAAACTTTGGGTTCATTTCGTGATGATTTGATATGTTTCGGCACGAGTTTTGGAAGTTGAAAATTCAAAGTTCACAGATTTTGATTTGAGTTGTGGTTCGTCGTTTTGATGTTGTTATGTGTGTTTCGAGACCTCGAGAAGGTCCTTCTATGTTTTGGGACTTGTTGGTATGTTTAGACGGGGTCCCAAGGGGCTCAAGCGTGTTTCAGATTGATTTCGGATCATTTTTCTTATTTTGGCATTTTTGTGTTGTGTTGTTTTCCGGTGTCCCAGTCCTTCATTTCGTTCGCGTCGCAAGTTTCGCGGATGCGCAGTGTATTGGGATGGCATTAGGATTTTTTCAGAGCATTTACGAGTAATGATTCGTGTTCGTGTAGTGTTGGGCAAGTCTTCTTCGTGTTCACGTTTGATGGATCGTGGACGCGTAGGCTTGAGTTGTGATCTGGAGGCGGAGGCCTTCAACATTATGTTCATGTGGTTGGATCCACCTTCGTGAAGGTATGAGCCAAATGGGAGTCGCATTCGCGAGTTATTTACCGGAAACGTGAAGTGTATTATGGTGGCAGATAATTTTGTTCATCGCGAATGCGATAGTGTTGAAGCGTTCACGAACGAGGATGTCTAGGCATTACATATAGTACTCTGTTTCGAAAGTTTCGACACAACTTGGCGAAATTGTGAAATGTTAAGGTATTAAAAGTTCATAAGTTTGAACGGAAATTGACTTTGAGGATATCAGATTCGGATTGTGGTTCCGGGAAATTAATTAGCTTCTTCATGTCATTTGGGACTTTTGTACAAAATGTGGGTTCATTCCGTGATAGTTTGATATGTTTCGACACGAGTTTTGGAAATTGAAAGTTCAAAGTTCATAAATTTCGATTTGAGCTGTGATTCGCTGTTTTGATGTTGTTATGTGTGTTTTGAGGCCTCGAGTATCCTGTTATGTTATGGGACTTGTTGGTATGTTTAGACGGGGTCCCGAGGGGCTCGTGCATGTTTTGGATTAATTTCGGATCATTTTTCATAATTTTTGCATTGTTGTGTTGTGCTATTTTCCAGTGTCCCAGTACTTCATCGCGTTCGCATGGCCAGTTTCTCGAAAGAGTAGTGTACTTGGATGGCATTAGCATTTTTTCATAGTGTTCGCGAATGATGGTCCTTGTTCGCATAGTGTTGGGGAAAGTCTTCTTAACGTTCACGTATGATGGACCGCATACGAGTAGGATTGAGCTGTGACCCAGAGCCGAAGGCCTTCCACATCGCGTTCGTGTAGTTGGAGCCACGTTCGCGAAGGTCTGAGCCGGGGGAGTCGCGTTCACGAGGTGTTTACCGCGAACGTGAAGTATATTACGGTGGTAGATAATTTTTTTCGTCGCGAATGCGATGGTGTTGAAGCGTTCACGAAAGAGGATGTCTAGGCAGTGCATATAGTAATCTGTT
This sequence comes from Nicotiana rustica, assembly GCA_005239535.1. Classification (NCBI taxonomy): domain Eukaryota; kingdom Viridiplantae; phylum Streptophyta; class Magnoliopsida; order Solanales; family Solanaceae; genus Nicotiana; species Nicotiana rustica. The sequence continues at coordinate 330,170 of ML497480.1, forward strand.
TCGGCACAACTTGGCGAGATTTCGAAATTTGAAGGTTTGAAAAGTTCATAATTTTAAAATTGACTTTAAGGATATGGGATTTGGATTGTGGTTCCTGGAAATTAATTAGCTTCTTCATCTCATTTGGGACTTTAGTGCAAAATTTAGGTTCATTCCGTGATGATTTGATATGTTTCTGCACGAGTTTTGGAAATTGAAAGTTGAAAGTTCAAATATTTTGATTTGAGTTGTGATTTGTCGTTTTGATGTTGTTATGTGTGTTTTGGGACCTTGACAAATTCCTTCTATGTTTTGGGACTTGTTGGTATGTTTAGACGGGGTCCCGAGGGGCTTAAGCATGTTTCAGATTGATTTCGAATCATTTTTCTTTGTTTTGGCATTCTTGTGTTGTGTTATTTTCCGGTCTCCCAGTCCTTCATCATGTTCGCGTGGAATGTTTCGCGGATGCGTAGTGTATTGGGATGGTATTAGAAATTTTTCATAGCGTTCGCGAGTAATGATCCGCGTTCGCGTAGATTTGGGGCAAGTCTTCTTCGCGTTCGCATTTGATGGATTGCGGACGCAAAGGGTTGAGTTGTGACCTGGAGGCGGAGGCCTTCTACATCGCGTTCGTGTATTTGGAGCCACGTTCACGAATGTCTGAGCCAGTTTGGAGTCGCGTTCACGAGGTGTTTACCGGAAACGTGAAATGTATTACGGTGGCAGATAATTTTGTTAATAGCGAATGCGATGGTATTGAAGCGTTCGCAAAAGAGGATGTCTGGGCAGTGCATATAGTACTCTATTTCAAAAGTTTCGACACAACTTGGCAGATATTTGAAATTTTAAGGTTTAAAAAGTACATAAGTTTGAAGAGAAATTGACTTAGAGGATATGGGATTTGGATTGTTGTTCCGGGAACTGGAATAGCTTCTTCATGTCATTTGGGACTGGTGTGCAAAAGTTGGATTCATTCCGTGATGATTTGATATGTTTCGGCACGAGTTTTGGAAATTGAAAATTCAAAGTTCATAGATTTCGATTTGAGGTGTGATTTGTCATTTTAATGTTGTTATGTTTGTTTTGAGGCCTCGAGTAGGTCCTGCTATGTTATGGGACTTGTTGGTATGTTTAGACGGGGTCCCGAAGGGTCCGGCCGTGTTTCAGATTGAGTTCGGATCATTTTTCTTCATTTTGGCATAGTGTTGTTTTGTTGTTTTTCCAGTGTCCTAGTCCTTCATCGCGTTTGCGTGGCAAGTTTCGCGAAAGTGTAGTATATTTGGATGGCACCATCATTTTTCATAGCGTTCGCGAGTAATGGTCCGCGTTCGCGTAGTGTTGGGAAAAGTCTTCTTCGCGTTCGCGTATGATGGATCGCGGACGTGTAGGGTTGATATGTGACCCGGAGCCGGAGGCCTTCTATATCGCGTTCGTGTAGTTGGAGTCACCTTCACGAAGTGCTGAGCCATTTGGGAGTCGCGTTCGCGAGGTGTTTACCGCGAACGTGAAGTGTATTATGGTGGCAGATAATTTTGTTCATCGCGAATGCGATGGTGTTGAAATATTCGCGAAAGAGGATGTTTGGGCAGTGCATATATTACTCTAGTTCGAAGGTGTTGACAAAACTTGGAAAAAATTGGAAATTTGATTGTTTGAAAAGTTCATAAGTTTGAACGAAAATTTACTTTGAGGATATCGGATTCGAATTGTGGTTCCGGGAAATTAAATAGCGTCTTTATGTCATTTGGGACTTGTGTGCAAAATTTGGGTTCATTCCATGATGATTTGATATGTTTCAGCACGAGTTTTGGAAATTGAAAGTTCAAAGTTCATAGATTTCGATTTGAGCTATGATTCGTCGTTTTGATGTTGTTATGTCTGTCTTGAGACCTCGAGTAGGTACTGTTGTGTTTTGGGACATGCTGGTATGTTTAGACGGGGTCCCGAGGGGATCAAGCGTGATTCAGATTGATTTCGGATCATTTTTCTTCATTTTGGCATTGTGTTGTTGTTGTTTTCCGCTGTCCCAGTCCTTCATCGCGTTCGCATGGCATGTTTCGCGAAAGAGTAGTGTAATTGGATAGAATTAGCATTTTTTCATAGCGTTCGCGAGTGATGGTCCGTGTTCGCGTAGTGTTGGGGAAAGTCTTCTTAGCGTTCACGTATGATGGATCGCAGACGAGTAGGGTTGAGCTGTGAGACGGAGCCGGAGGCCTTCTACATCGCGTTCGTGTAGTTGGAGCCACGTTCGCGAAGGTCTGAGCCGGTTGGGAGTCGCATTCACGAGGTGTGTACCGCGAACATGAAGTGTATTATGGTGGAAAATCATTTTGTTCATCGCGAATACGATGGTGTTGAAGCGTTCGCGAAAGAGGATGTCTACGCAGTGCATCTAGTACTCTATTTCGGCACAACTTGGAAAAAGTTAGAAATTTGAAGGTTTGAAAAGTTCATAATTTTGGAATTGACTTTGAGGATATGGGATTCGGTTTGTGGTTCCGGGAAATTGATTAGCTTCTTCATGTAATTTGGGACTTTTGTGCAAAATTTGGGTTCATTCCGTGATGATTTGATATGTTTCGGCACGAGTTTTGGAAGTTCAAAGTTCAAAGTTCACAGATTTCGATTTGAGCTGTGGTTCGTCGTTTTGATGTTGTTATGTGTGTTTTGAGACCTCGAGAAGGTCCTTCTATGTTTTGGGACTTGTTGGTATGTTTAGACGGGGTCCCAAGGGGCTCAAGCGTGTTTCAAATTGATTTCAGATCATTTTTCTTATTTTGGCATTTTTGTGTTGTGTTGTTTTCCGGTGTCCTAGTCCTTCATTTCGTTCGCGTCGCAAGTTTCGCGAATGCGCAGTGTATTGGGATGGCATTAGGCTTTTTTCAGAGCGTTTGCGAGTAATGATTTGTGTTCGTGTAGTGTTGGGCAAGTCTTCTTCGTGTTCACGTTTGATGGATCGTGGACGCGAAGACTTGAGTTGTGATCTGGAGGCGGAGGCCTTCTACATCATGTTCGTGTGGTTGAAGCCACCTTCGTGAAGGTATGAGCCAGATGGGAGTCGCATTCGCGAGTTATTTACCGGAAACGTGAAGTGTATTATGATGGCAGATAATTTTGTTCATCGGGCATGCGATGGTGAAGCGTTCACGAAAGAGGATGTCTAGGCAGTACATATAGTACTATGTTTCGAATGTTTCGACACAACTTGGCGAAATTTTGAAATGTTAAGGTATTAAAAGTTCATAAGTTTGAATGGAAATTGACTTTGAGGATATCAGGTTCGGATTGTGGTTCCGGGAAATTAATTAGCATCTTCATGTCATTTGGAAATATTGTGCAAAGTTTGGGTTCATTCCGTGATGGATTTATATGTTTCGACACGAGTTTCGGAAATTGAAAGTTCAGAGTTCATAAATTTCGATTTGAGCTGTGATTCCTCGTTTTGATGTTGTTATGTGTGTTTTGAGGCCTCGAGTAAGTCCTGTTATGTTATGGGACTTGTTGGTATGTTTAGACGGGGTCCCGAGGGGCTCGTGCATGTTTTGGATTAATTTCAAATCATTTTTCTTAATTTTTGCATTGTTGTGTTGTGCTGTTTTCCAGTGTCCCAGTCCTTCATCGCGTTCGCATGGCCAGTTTCTCGAAAGAGTAGTGTACTTGGATGGCATTAGCATTTTTTCATAGTGTTCGTGAGTGATGATCCGTGTTCGCGTAGTGTTGGGGAAAGTCTCCTTAACGTTCACGTATGATGGATCGCGGACGAGTAGGGTTGAGCTGTGACCCGGAGCCGGAGGCCTTCTACATCGCGTTCGTGTAGTTGGAGCCACGTTCGCGAAGGTCTGAGCCGGTTGGGAGTCGCGTTGACGAGGTGTTTACCGCGAACGTGAAGTATATTATGGTGGTAGAAATTTTTTTTCGTCGCGAATGCGATGGTGTTGAAGCGTTCACGAAAGAGGATGTCTAGGCAGTGCATATAGTAATCTGTTTCGGCACAACTTGGCAAAATTTGGAAATTTGAAGCTTTGAAAAGTTCATAATTTTGAAATAGACTTTGAGGATATAGGATTTGGATTGTGGTTCCGGGAAATTAATTAGCTTCTTCATGTCATTTGGGACTTTAGTGCAAAATTTAGGTTCATTCCGTGATGATTTGATATATTTCGGCACGAGTTCAAAGTTCAAAGTTCACAAATTTTGATTTGAGTAGTGATTTGTCGTTTTGATGTTGTTATGTGTGTTTTGAGACCTCGAGAAATTCCTTCTATGTTTTGGGACTTGTTGGTATGTTTAGACGGGGTCCCGAGGGGCTCAAGCATGTTTCAGATTCATTTCGGATCAAATTTCTTCGTTTTGGCATTGTTGTGTTGTATTGTTTTCCGGTCTCCCAGTCCTTCATCGTGTTCGCATGGAATGTTTCGCGGATGCGTAGTGTATTGGGATGGCATTTGCATTTTTTCATAGCGTTCGCGAGTAATGATCCGCGTTCGCCTAGATTTGGGGAAAGTCTTCTTCGCGTTCGCGTTTGATGGATTGCAGACGCAAAGGGTTGAGTTGTAACATGGAGGCGGAGGCCTTCTACATCGCGTTCGTGTAGTTGGAGCCACTTTCACGAATGTCTGAGCCAGTTTGGAGTCGCGTTCGCGAGGTGTTTACCGGAAACGTGAAGTGTATTACGGTGGCAGATAATTTTGTTTATCGCGAATGCGATGGTGTTGAAGCGTTCGCAAAAGAGGTTGTCTGGGCAGTGCATATAGTACCCTATTTCAAAAGTTTGGACACTACTTGGCAAATATTCGAAATTTTAAGGTTTAAAAAGTACATAAGTTTGAAGGAAAATTGACTTAGAGGATATCGGATTTGGATTGTGGTTCCGGGAAATGGAATAGCTTCTTCATGTCATTTGGGACTGGTGAGCAAAATTTGGATTCATTCCGTGATGATTTGATATGTTTCGGCACGAGTTTTGGAAATTGAAAATTCAAAGTTCATAGATTTCGATTTGAGGTGTGATTTGTCGTTTAAATGTTATTATGTGTGTTTTGAGGCCTCGAGTAGGTCCTGTTATGTTATGGGACTTGTTGGTATGTTTAGACAGGGTCCTGAAGGGCTCGGGCGTGTTTCAGATTTGCGGCAAGTCTTCTTCGCATTCGCATTTGATGGATCGCGGACGCAAAGGGTTGAGTTGTGACCTGGAGAAGCAGGCCTTCTACATCGCGTTCGTGTAGTTGGAGCCACGTTCAGGAAGGTCTAACCCAATTGTGAGTAGCGTTCGCGAGGGGTTAACTGGAAACGTGAATTGTACTATGGTGGAAGATAATTTTGTTAAGCGCGAATGCGATGGTGTTGAAGCGTTCGCAAAAGAGGATGTGTAGGAAGTGCATATAGTACTCTATTTCGAAGGTTTCGGCACGACTTGGAAAAAATTGGAAATTTGAAGGTTTGAAAAGTTCATAAGTTTGAACGGAAATTGACATTGAGGATATCGGATTCGGATTGTGGTTCCGGGAACTTGAATAGCTTGTTTATGTCATTTGGGACTTGTGTGCAAAACTGGGTTCATTCCTAATCGATTTGAGTTGTGATTCATCTTTTTGATGTTGTTTTGTGTATTTTGAGACCTCGAGTAGGTCCTTGTATGTTTTGGGACTTGTTGGTATGTTTTGACGGGGTCCCGAGGGGCTCAAGCGTGTTTCAGATTGATTTCGGATCATTTTTCTTCATTTTGGCATTTTTGTTTTGTGTTGTTTTCCGGTGTCCCAGTCCTTCATCGCGTTCGCGTGGCAAGTTTCGCTGATGCGTAGCGTATTGGGATGGCATTAGCATTTTTTCATAGCGTTTGCGAGTAATGGTCCGCGTTCGCGTAGTGTTGGGGAAAGTCTTCTTCGTGTTCGCGTTTGATGGATCGCGGACGCGGAGGGTTGAGTTGTGACCTGGAGGTGGAGCCCTTCTACATCGTATTCGTGTAGTTGGAGCCACGTTGCTAAAGGTCCGAGCCAGTAGGGAGTAGCGTTTCCGAGCTGTTTACCGGAAACGTGAAGTGTACTATGGTGGCAAATAATTTTGTTAAGCGCGAATGCGATGGGGTTGAAGCGTTTTCAAAAGAGGATGTCTGAGCAGTGCATATAGTAATCTATTTCGAAAGTTTCGACACAACTTGTTAAAAATTGGAAATTTTATGGTTTAAAAATTTCATAAGTTTTAACGGAAATTGACTTTGAGGATATCGGATTTGGATTGTCGTTCCGAGAAATGGAATAGCTTCTTCATGTCATTTGGGACTTGTGTGCAAAATATGGGTTCATTTTGTGATGATTTGACATGTTTCGGCACGAGTATTGGATGTTGAATGTTCAAAGTTTATGGATTTCGATTTGAGTTGTGATTTATCGTTTTGATGTTGTTATGCGTGTTTTCAGACCTCGAGTAGGTCCTTCAATGTTTTGTGACTCGTTGGAATGTTTTGACGGGGTCCCGAGGGGCTCAAGGGTGTTTCAGATTGATTTCTGATCATTTTTCTTCATTTTTGCATTTTTGTGTTGTGTTGTTTTCCGGTGTCCTAGTCCTTCATCGCGTTCGCGTGGCATGTTTCGCTGATGCGTAGTGTATTGGGATGACATTAGCATTTTTTCAAAGTGTTTGGGAGTAATGGTCCGCGTTCGCGTAGTGTTGGGGAAAGTCTTCTTCGTGTTTGCGTTTGATGGACCGCGGACGCATAGCGTTGAGTTGTGACATGGAGGCGGAGACCTTCTACATCACGTTCGTGTAGTTGGATCCACATTCGTGAAGGTCTGAGCCAGTTGGGAGTAGAGTTCGCGAGGTGTTTACCGGAAACGTGAAGTGTACTATGGTGGCAGATAATTTTGTTAAGCGCGAATGCGATGGTGTTGAAGCGTTCACAAAAGAGGATATCTGGGCAGTGCATATAGTACTGCATTTCGAATGTTTCGACACAACTCGCTAAAAATTGGAAATTTTAAGGTTTAAACAGTTCATAAGTTTTAACGGAAATTGACTTTGAGGATATCGGATTCGGATTGTGGTTCCGGGAACTTGAATAGCTTGTTTATGTCATTTGGGACTTGTGTGCAAAACTGGGTTCATTCCTAATCGATTTGAGTTGTGATTCATCTTTTTGATGTTGTTTTGTGTATTTTGAGACCTCGAGTAGGTCCTTGTATGTTTTGGGACTTGTTGGTATGTTTTGACGGGGTCCCGAGGGGCTCAAGCGTGTTTCAGATTGATTTCGGATCATTTTTCTTCATTTTGGCATTTTTGTGTTGTGTTGTTT
>ML497480.1:337706-349356 GCA_005239535.1 Nicotiana rustica
TCATAAGTTTTAACGGAAATTGACTTTGAGGATATCGGATTTGGATTGTCGTTCCGAGAAATGGAATAGCTTCTTCATGTCATTTGGGACTTGTGTGCAAAATATGGGTTCATTTTGTGATGATTTGACATGTTTCGGCACGAGTATTGGATGTTGAATGTTCAAAGTTTATGGATTTCGATTTGAGTTGTGATTTATCGTTTTGATGTTGTTATGCGTGTTTTCAGACCTCGAGTAGGTCCTTCAATGTTTTGTGACTCGTTGGAATGTTTTGACGGGGTCCCGAGGGGCTCAAGGGTGTTTCAGATTGATTTCTGATCATTTTTCTTCATTTTCGCATTTTTGTGTTGTGTTGTTTTCCGGTGTCCTAGTCCTTCATCGCGTTCGCGTGGCATGTTTCGCTGATGCGTAGTGTATTGGGATGACATTAGCATTTTTTCATAGTGTTTGGGAGTAATGGTCCGCGTTCGCGTAGTGTTGGGGAAAGTCTTCTTCGTGTTTGCGTTTGATGGACTGCGGACGCATAGCGTTGAGTTGTGACATGGAGGCGGAGACCTTCTACATCACGTTCGTGTAGTTGGATCCACGTTCGTGAAGGTCTGAGCCAGTTGGGAGTAGAGTTCGCGAGGTGTTTACCGGAAACGTGAAGTGTACTATGGTGGCATATAATTTTGTTAAGCACGAATGCGATGGTGTTGAAGAGTTCGCAAAAGAGGATATCTGGGCAGTGCATATAGTACTGCATTTCGAATGTTTCGACACAACTCGCTAAAAATTGGAAATTTTAAGGTTTAAAAAGTTCATAAGTTTTAACGGAAATTGACTTTGAGGATATCGTATTTGGATTGTGGTTCCGGGAAATGGAATACCTTCTTCATGTCATTTGGGACTTGTGTGCAAAATTTGGGTTCATTCCGTGATGATTTGATATGTTTTGTCACAAGTTTTGGAAATTGAAAGTTCAAAGTTCATAGATTTCGATTTGAGTTGTGATTTGTCGTTTTGACGTTGTTATATGTGTTTTCATACCTCGAGTAGGTCCTTCAATGTTGTGTGACTTGTTGGTATGTTTTGACGGGGTCCCGAGGGGCTCAAGCGTGTTTCAGATTTATTTCGGATCATTTTTCTTCATTTTGGCATTGTGTTGTTTTTTCTTCCGGTGTCCTAGTCATTCATCGCGTTCGCGTGGCAAGTTTCGTTGATGCGTAGTGTATTGGGATGACATTAGCATTTTTTCATTGTGTTTGGGAGTAATGGTCCGCATTCGTGTAGTGTTAGGGAAAGTCTTCTCCGTATTCGAGTTTGATGGATCGCGGACGCGTAGGGTTGAGTTGTGACATGGAGGCGGAGCCCTTCTACATCACGTTCATGTAGTTGGAGCCACGTTCGCGAAGGTTTGAGCCAGTTGGGAGTAGCGTTCGTGAGGTGTTTACCGGAAACGTGAAGTGTACTATGGTGGCCGATTATTTTGTTAAGCGCGAATGCGATGGTGTTGAAGCGTTCGCAAAAGAGGATGTCTGGGCAGTGCATATAGTACTCCATTTCCAAAGTTTCGACACAACTCGGTAAAAATTGGAAATTTTAAGGTTTAAAAAGTTCATAAGTTTTAACGGAAATTGACTTTGAGGATATCGGATTTGGATTGTGGTTCCGGGAAATGGAATAGCTTCTTCATGTCATTTGGGACTTGTGTGCAAAATTTGGGTTCATTCCGTGATGATTTGATATGTTTCAGCACAAGTTTTGGAAATTGAAAGTTCAAAGTTCATAGATTTCGATTTGAGTTGTGATTTGTCATTTTGATGTTGTTATGCGTGTTTTCAGACCTCGAGTTGGTCCTTCAATGTTTTGTGACTTGTTGGTATGTTTTCACGGGGTCCCGAGGGGCTGAAGCGTGTTTCATATTGATTTCGGATCATTTTTCTTCATTTTGGCATTTTTGTGTTGCGTTGTTTTCCGGTATCCCAGTCCTTCATCGCGTTCACGTGGCACGTTTCGCTGATGAGTAGTGTATTGGGATGGCATTAGCATTTTTTCATAGCATTTGTGTGTAATGGTTTGCGTTCGCGTAGTGTTGGGGAAAGTCTTCTCCGTGTTCGCGTTTGATGGATCGCGGACGCGTAGGGTTGAGTTGTGACTTGGAGGCGGAGCCCTTCTACATCGCGTTCGTGTAGTTGGAGCCACGTTCGTAAAGGTCTGAGCCATTTGGGAGTAGCGTTCGCTAGGTGTTTACCGGAAACGTGAAGTGTACTATGGTGGCCGATAATTTTGTTAAGCGCGGATGCGATGGTGTTGAAGCGTTCGCAAAAGAGGATGTCTGGGCAGTGCATATAGTACTCCGTTTCAAAAATTTCGACACAACTCGGTAAAATTGGAAATTTTAAGGTTTAAAAAGTTCATAAGTTTTAAAGGAAATTGACTTTGAGGATATCGGATTTGGATTATGGTTCCGGGAAATGGAATAGCTTCTGCATGTCATTTGGGACTTGTGTGCAAAATTTGGGTTCATTCCGTGATGATTTGATATGTTTCGGCACGAGTTTTTGAAATTCAAAGTTCAGAGTTCATACATTTCGATTTGAGTTGTGATTTGTCGTTTTGATGTTGTTATGCGTGTTTTCATACCTCGAGTAGGTCTTTCTATGTTTTGGCACTTGTTGGTATGTTTTGACGGGGTCCCGAGGGGCTCAAGCGTGTTTCAGATTGATTTCGGATCATTTTTCTTTATTTTTGAATTTTTGTGTTGAGTTGTTTTCCAGTGTCCCAGTCCTTCATCGCGTTCGCGTGGCAAGTTTCGATGATGCGTAGTGTATTGGGATGGCATTAGCATTTTTTCATAGCGTTTGCGAGTAATGGTCCGTGTTCGTGTAGTGTTGGGGAAAGTCTTCTTCGTGTTCGCGTTTGATGGATCGCGGACGCGTAGGGTTGAGTTGTGGCCTGGAGGCGGAGCCCTTCTACATCGCGTTCGTGTAGTTAGAGCCACGTTCGTAAAGGTCTGAGCCAGTGGGGAGTACCGTTCGCGAGGTGTTTACCGGAAACGTGAAGTGTACTATGGTGGCAGATAATTTTGTTAAGCGCGAATGCGATGGTGTTGAAGCGTTCGCAAAAGAGGATGTCTGGGCAGTGCATATAGTACTCTATTTCGAAAGTTTCGACACAACTTGGCGAAAAATTGGAAATTTTAAGGTTTAAAAAGTTCATAAGTTTAACGGAAGTTGACTTTGAGGATATCGGATTTGGATTGTGGTTCCGGGAAACGGAATAGCTTCTTCTTGTCATTTGGTACTTCTGTGCAAAATTTGGGTTCATTTCGTGATGATTTGATATGTTTCAGCACGAGTTTTAGAAATTGAAAGTTCAAAGTTCATTGATTTCGATTTGAGTTGTGATTTGTCGTTTGATGTTATTATGCGTGTTTTCAGACCTAGAGTAGGTCCTTCTATGTTTTATGACTTGTTGGTATGTTTTGACAGGGTCCCGAGGGGCTCAAGCGTGTTTCAGATTGATTTCGCATCATTTTTCTTCATTTTGGCATTTTTGTGTTGTGTTGTTTTCCGGTGTACAGTCCTTCATCGCGTTCCTGCGGCAAGTTTTGCTGATGCGTAGTGTATTGGGATGGCATTAACATTTTTAAATAGCGTTTGCCAGTAATGGTCTGCGTTCGCGTAGTGTTGGGGAAAGTCTTCTTCGTGTTCGCGTTTGATGGATCGCGGATGCATAGGGTTGAGTTGTGACCTGGAGGCGGAGACCTTCTACATCGCGTTCGTGTAGTTGGAGCCATGTTCGTAAAGGTCTGAGCCAGTGGGGAGTAGTGTTCGCGAGGTGTTTACCGGAAACGTGAAGTGTACTCTGGTGGCAGATAATTTTGTTATGCGCGAATGCGATGGTGTTGAAGCGTTTGCAAAAGAGGATGTCTGGGCAGTGCATATAGTACTCTATTTCGAAAGTTTCGACACAACGTGTTAAAAATTGGAAATTTTAAGGTTTAAAAAGTTCATAAGTTTTAACGGAAATTGACTTTGAGGATATCGGATTTGGATTGTGGTTCCAGGAAATGGAATAGCTTCTTCAAGTCATTTGGGACTTGTGTGCAAAATTTGGGTTCATTCAGTGATGATATGATATGTTTCGACACGAGTATTGGAAATTGAATGTTCAAAGTTCATAGATTTCGATTTGAGTTGTGATTTGTCGTTTTGATGTTGTTATGCGTGTTTTCAGACCTCGAGTAGGTCCTTCAATGTTTTGTGACTTGTTGGTATGTTTTGACAGGGTCCCGAGGGGCTCAAGCGTGTTTCAGATTGATTTCGCATCATTTTTCTTCATTTTGTCATTTTGGTGTTGTGTTGTCTTCCGGTGTCCTAGTCCTTCATCGCGTTCGCGTGGCAAGTTTCGCTGATGCGTAGTGCATTGGGATGACATTAGCATTTTTTCATAGTGTTTTGGAGTAATGGTCCACGTTCGCGTAGTGTTAGGGAAAGTCTTCTTCGTGTTCGCGTTTGATGGACCGCGGACGCGTAGGGTTGAGTTGTGACATAGAGGCGGAGCCCTTCTACATCACGTTCAGGTAGTTGGAGCCATGTTCGCTAAGGTCTGAGCCAGTTGGGAGTAGCGTTCGCGAGGTGTTTACCGGAAACGTGAAGTGTACTATGGTGGCAGATAATTTTGTTAAGTGTGAATGCCATGGTGTTGAAGCGTTCGCAAAAGAGGATGTCTGGGCAGTGCATATAGTACACTATTTCGAAAGATTCGACACAACTCGGTAAAAACTGGAAATTTTAAGGTTTAAAAAGTTCATAAGTTTTAACAGAAATTGACTTTGAGGATATCAGATTTGGATTGTGGTTCCGGGAAATGGAATAGCTTCTTGATGTCATTTGGGACTTGTGTTCAAAATTTGGGTTCATTCAGTGATGATAGGATATGATTCGGCACGAGTTATTTGAATTGAAAGTTCAAAGTTCATAGATTTCGATTTGAGTTATGATTTGTCGTTTTGATGTTGTTATTGGTGTTTTCAGACCTCGAGTAGGTCCTTCAATGTTTTGTGACTTGTTGGTATGTTTTCACGGGGTCCCGAGGGGCTGAAGCGTGTTTCAGAGTGATTTCGGATCATTTTTCTTCATTTTGGCATTTTTGTGTTGCGTTGTTTTCCGGTATCCCAGTCCTTCATCGCGTTCACGTGGCACGTTTCGCTGATGCGTAGTGTATTTGGATGGCATTAGCATTTTTTCATAGCGTTTGCGAGTAAAGGTCCGCGTTCGCGTAGTGCTGGGGAAAGTCTTCTTCGTGTTCGCGTTTGATGGATCGCAGACGTGTAGGGTTGAGTTATGACCTGGAGGCGGAGCCCTTCTACATCGCGTTCGTGTAGTTGGAGCCACGTTCATAAAGGTCAGAGCCATTAGGGAGTACCGTTCGCGAGTTTTTTACCGGAAACGTGAAGTGTACTATGGTGGAAGATAATTTCGTTAAGCGCGAATGCGATGGTGTTGAAGCGTTCGCAAAAAGGGATGTATGGGCTGTGCATATAGTACTCTATTTCGAAAGTTTCGACACAACTTGGTAAAAATATGAAATTTTAAGGTTTAAAAAGTTCATAAGTTTCAACGGAAATTGACTTTGAGGATATCGGATTTGGATTGTGGTCTGGGAAATGGAATAGCTTCTTCATGTCATTTGGGACTTGTGTGCAAAATTTGGGTTCATTCCATAATGATTTGATATGTTTCGGCACGAGTTTTGGAAATTGAAAGTTCAAAGATCATAGATTTCGATTTGAGTTGTGATATGTTGTTTTGATGTTGTTATGCGTGTTTTCTGACCTCGAGTAGGTCCTTCAATGTTTTGTGACTTGTTGGTTTGTTTTGACGGGGTCCCGAGGGGATCATGCGTGGTTTAGATTGATTTCAGATCATTTTTCTTCATTTTGGCATTTTCGTGCTGTGTTGTTTTTCGGAATTCCAGTCCTTCATCGCGTTTGCGTGTCAAGTTTCACTGATGCGTACTGTATTGGGAAGGCATTAGAAATTTTTTCATAGCGTTTGTGAGTAATGGTCCGTGTTCGCGTAGTGTTGGGAAAAGTCTTCTTCGTGTTCGCGTTTGATGGATCTCGGACGAGTAGGATTGAGTTGTGAGCTGGAGGCGGAGCCCTTCTACATCGCGTTCGTGTAGTTGGAGCCACGTTCGTAAAGGTCTGAGCCAGTGTGGAGTAGCGTTCACGAGGTGTTTACCGGAAACGTGAAGTGTACTATGGTGGCAGATAATTTTGTTAAGCGCGAATGCGATGGTGTTGAAGCGTTCGCAAAATAGGAATTCTGGGCAGTGCATATAGTACTCTATTTCGAAATTTTCGACACAACTTGGTAAAAATTGGAAATTTTAAGGTTTAAAAAGTTCATAAGTTTTAACGGATATTGACTTTGAGGATACCGGATATGGATTGTAGTTCCGAGAAATGTAATAGCTTATTCATGTCATTTGGGACTTGTGTGCAAAATTTGGGTTCATTTCGTGCCGATTTGATATGTTTCGGCACGAGTTTTGGAAATTGAAAGTTCAAAGTTCATAGATTTCGATCTGAGTTGTGATTTGTCGTTTTAATTTTTTTATGCGCGTTTTCAGACCTCGAGTATGTCCTTCAATGTTTTGTGACTTGTTGGTATGTTTTAACAGGGTCCCGAGGGGCTGAAGCGTGTTTCAGATTGATTTTGGATCATTTTTCTTCATTTTTGCATTTTTGTGTTGTGTTGTTTGTCGGTGTCCTAGTCCTTCATCGTGTTCGCGTGGCAAGTTTCGCTGATGCGTAGTGTATTGGGATGACATTAGCATTTTTTAATAGTGTTTGCGAGTAATGGTCCGCGTTCGCGTAGTGTTGGGGAAAGTCTTCTTCATGTTCGCGTTTGATGGATCGCGGACGCGTAGGGTTGAGTTGTGACCTGTAGTTCGAGCCCCGTTTGTAAAGGTCTGAGTTAGTGGGGAGTACCGTTCTCGAGTTTTTAACCGGAAACCTGAAGTGTACTATGGTGGAAGATAATTTTGTTAAGCGCGAATGTGATGGTGTTGAAGCGTTCACAAAAGAGGATGTCTAGGAAGTGCATATAGTACTCTATTTTGAAAGTTTCGACACAACTTGGTACAAATATGAAATTTTAAGGTTTAAAAAGTTCATAAGTTTTAATGGAAATTGACTTTGAGGATATCGGATTTGGATTGAGATTCCTGGTAATGGAATAGCTTCTTCATGTCATTTGGGACTTGTGTGCAAAATTTGGGTTCATTCCATGATGATTTCATAAGTTTCGGCACGAGTTTTGGAAATTGAAAGTTCAAAGTTCATAGATTTCGATTTGAGTTGTGATTTGTCGTTTTGATCTTGTTATGCGTGTTTTCAGACCTCGAGTAGGTCCTTCAATGTTTTGTGACTTGTTCGTTTGTTTTGACGGGATCCCGAGGGGATCAAGCGTGGTTCAGATTGATTTCGGATCATTTTCCTTCATTTTGGAATTTTTGTGTTGTGTTGTTTGCCGGTGTCCTAGTCCTTCATCGCGTTCGCGTGGCAAGTTTCGCTGATGCGTAGTGTATTGGGATGGCATTAGCATTTTTTCATAGCGTTTGCGAGTAATGGTCCGCGTTCACGTAGTGTTGGGGAAAGTCTTCTTCATGTTCGCGTTTGATGGATCGCGGACGCATAGGGTTGAGTTGTGACCTGGAGGCGGAACCCTTGTACATCGTGTTCGTGTAGTTGGAGCCACGTTCGTAAAGGTCTAAGCTAGTAGGGAGTACCGTTCGCGAGTTTTTTACCGGAAACCTGAAGTGTACTATGGTGGAAGATTATTTTGTTAAGCGCGAATGTAATGGTGTTGAAGCGTTCACAAAAGAGGATGTCTGGGCAGTGCATATAGTACTCTATTTTGAAAGTTTCGTCACAACTTGGTACAAATTGGAAATTTTAAGGTTTAAAAAGTTCATAAGTTTTAACGGAAATTGACTTTGAGGATATCGGATTTGGATTGAGGTTCCGGAAAATGGAATACCTTCTTCATGTCATTTGGGACTTGTGTGCAAAATTTGGGTTCATTCCATGATGATTTGATATGTTTCAGCACGAGTTTTGAAAATTGAAAGTTCAAAGATTATAGATTTCGAATGAGTTGTGATTTGTCGTTTTGATGTTGTTATGCGTGTTTTCAGACCTCGAGTAGGTCCTTCAATGTTTTGTGACTTGTTGGTATGTTTTGACGGGGTCCCGAGGGGATCAAGCGTGGTTTAGATTGATTTCGGATCATTTTTCTTCATTTTGGCATTTTTGTGTTGTGTTGGTGCCGGTGTCCTAGTCCTTCATCGCGTTCGCGCAGGAAGTTTCGCTGATGCGTAGTGTATTGGGATGGCATTACGATTTTTTCATAGCGTTTGCCAGTAATGGTCCGCGTTCGCGTAGTGTTGGGGAAAGTCTTCTTCGTGTTCGCGTTTGAGGGATCGCGGGCGCGTAGGGTTGAGTTGGGACCTGGAGGCGAAGCCCTTCTACATCACGTTCGTGTAGTTGGAGCCACGTTCGTAAAGGTCTAAGCCAGTGGGGAGTAGCGTTCGCGAGGTGTTTACCGGAAACGTGAAGTCTACTATGGTGGCAGATAATTTTGTTAAGCGCGAATGCGATGGTGTTGACGCGTTCGCAAAAGAGGATGTCTGGGCAGTGCATATAGTACTCTATTTCGAAAGTTTCGACACAACTTGGTAAAAATTAGAAATTTTAAGGTTTAAAAAGTTCATAAGTTTTAACGGATATTGACTTTGAGGATATCGGATTTGGATTGTGGTTCCGAGAAATGGAATAGCTTCTTCATCTAATTTGAGAATTGAGTGCAAAATTTGGGTTCATTCCATCATGATTTCATATGTTTCGGCACGAGTTTCTGAAATTGAAAGTTCAAAGTTCATAGATTTCGATTTGAGTTGTGATTTGTCGTTTTGATGTTGTTATGCGTGTTTTCAGACCTCGAGTAGGTCCTTCAATGTTTTGTGACTTGTTCGTTTGTTTTGACGGGATCCGAGGGGATCAAGCGTGGTTCAGATTGATTTCAGATCATTTTCCTTCATTTTGGCATTTTTGTGTTGTGTTGTTTGCCGGTGTCCTAGTCCTTCATCGCGTTCGCGTGGCAAGTTTCGCTGATGCGTAGTGTATTGGGATGGCATTAGCATTTTTTCATAGCGTTTGCGAGTAATGGTCCGCGTTCACGTAGTGTTGGGGAAAGTCTTCTTCATGTTCGCGTTTGATGGATCGCGGACGCATAGGGTTGACTTGTGACCTGGAGGAGGAACCCTTGTACATCGCGTTCGTGTAGTTGGAGCCACGTTCGTAAAGGTCTGAGCCAGTGGGGAGTACCGTTCGCGAGTTTTTTTACCGGAAACCTGAATTGTACTATGGTGGAAGATAATTTTGTTAAGCGCGAATGTAATGGTGTTGAAGCGTTCACAAAAGAGGATGTCTGGGCAGTGCATATAGTACTCTATTTCGAAAGTTTCGACACAACTTGGTACAAATTGGAAATTTTAAGGTTTAAAAAGTTCATAAGTTTTTACGGAAATTGACTTTGAGGATATCGGATTTGCATTGAGGTTCCGGGAAATGGAATAGCTTCTTCATGTCATTTGGGACTTGTGTGCAAAATTTGGGTTCATTCCATGATGATTTGATATGTTTCAGCACGAGTTTTGAAAATTGAAAGTTCAATCATTATAGATTTCGATTTGAGTTGTGATTTGTCGTTTTGATGTTGTTATGCGTGTTTTCAGACCTCGAGTAGGTCCTTCAATGTTTTGTGACTTGTTGGTATGTTTTGACGGGGTCCCGAGGGGATCAAGCGTGGTTTAGATTGATTTCGGATTATTTTTCTTCATTTTGGCATTTTTGTGTTGTGTTGGTGCCGGTGTCCTAGTCCTTCATCGCGTTCGCGCGGGAAGTTTCGCTGATGCGTAGTGTATTGGGATGGCATTACGATTTTTTCATAGCGTTTGCCAGTAATGGTCCGCGTTCGCGTAGTGTTGGGGAAAGTCTTCTTCGTGTTCGTGTTTAATGGATCGCGGGCCGTAGGGTTGAGTTGGGACCTGGAGGCGAAGCCCTTCTACATCGCGTTCGTGTAGTTGGAGCCACGTTCGTAAAGGTCTGAGCCAGTGGGGAGTAGCATTCGCGAGGTGTTTACCAGAAACGTGAAGTGTACTATGGTGGCAGATAATTTTGTTAAGCGCGAATGCGATGGTGTTGAAGCGTTCGCAAAAGAGGATGTCTGGGCAGTGCATATAGAACTCTATTTCGAATGTTTCGACACAACTTGGTAAAAATTAGAAATTTTAAGGTTTAAAAAGTTCATAAGTTTTAACGGATATTGACTTTGAGGATATCGGATTTGGATTGTGGTTCCGGGAAATGGAATAGCTTCTTCATCTCATTTGGGAATTGTGTGCAAAATTTGGGTTCATTCCATGATGATTTCATATGTTTCGGCACGAGTTTTGGAAATTGAAAGTTCAAAGTTCATAGATTTCGATTTGAGTTGTGATTTGTCGTTTTGATGTTGTTATGCGTGTTTTCAGACCTCGAGTAGGTCCTTCAATGTTTTGTGACTTGTTGGTATGTTTTGACGGGGTCCCGAGGGGATCAAGCGTGGTTCAGATTGATTTCGGATCATTTTTCTTCATTTTGGCATTTTTGTATGGTGTTGTTTGCCGGTGTCCTAGTCCTTCATCGCGTTCGCATGGCAAGTTTCGCTGATGCGTAGTGTATTGGGATGGCATTAGCATTTTTTCATAGCATTTGCGAGTGATGGTCCGCGTTCACGTAGTGTTGGGGAAATTCTTCTTCATGTTCGTGTTTGATGGATCACGGACGCATAGGGTTGAGTTGTGACCTGGAGGCGGAACCCTTGTACATCGCGTTCGTGTAGTTGGAGCCACGTTCGTAAAGGTCTGAGCCAGTGGGGAGTACCGTTCGCGAGTTTTTTTACCGGAAACCTGAAATGTACTATGGTGGTAGATAATTTTGTTAAGCGCGAATGTAATGGTGTTGAAGCTTTCACAAAAGAGGATGTTTGGGCAGTGCATATAGTACTCTATTTCGAAAGTTTCGACACAACTTGGTACAAATTGGAAATTTTAAGGTTTAAAAAGTTCATAAGTTTTAACGGAAATTGACTTTGAGGATATCAGATTTGGATTGAGGTTCCGGGAAATGGAATAGCTTCTTCGTGTCATTTGGGACTTGTGTGCAAAATTTAGGTTCATTCCATGATGATTTCATATGTTTCGGCACGAGTTTTGGAAATTCAAAGTTCAAAGTTCATAGATTTCGATTTGAGTTGTGATTTGTCGTTTTGATGTTGTTATACATGTTTTCAGACCTCGAGTAGGTCCTTCAATATTTTGTGACTTGTTGGTATGTTTTGACGGGGTCCCGAGGGGATCAAGCGTGGTTCAGATTGATTTCGGATCATTTTTCTTCATTTTGGCATTTTTGTGTTGTGTTATTTGCCGTTATCCTAGTCCTTCATAGCGTTCGCGTGGCAAGTTTCGCTGATGCATAGCGTATAGGGATGGTATTACCATTTTTTCATAGCGTTTGCGAGTAATGGTCCACGTTCGCGTAGTGTTGGGAAAAGTC
>ML497486.1:4609-17464 GCA_005239535.1 Nicotiana rustica
GCAATCACCTTGCCCTCCTGCATCAATACTGCTCTGAGTCCAACACTGGAGGCATCACAATATATCGTGTAAGATCCTGAACCTGATGGTAACACCAACACTGACGTTGTAGTCAAAGCTGTCTTGAGCTTCTGAAATATCGCCTCACACTCGTCTGACCATCTGAACGGGGCACCCTTCTGAGTCAACCTGGTCAACAGGGTTGCTATAGATGAAAACCCCTCCACAAACCGGCGGTAATAACCTGCTAAACCCAAGAAGATCCTAATCTCCGTGGTTGAAGTGGGTCTAGGCCAATTCTTGACTGCCTCAATCTTCTTAGGATATACCTGAATTCCCTCTTCTGATACAACGTGGCCCAAGAAAGCGACTGAATCTAACCAAAACTCACACTTCAAAAATTTGGCATACAACTGACTGTCTCTCAAAGTCTGTAGAACTATCCTAAGGTGTTGCTCATGTTTTTCCCGACTGGGGGAGTATATCAAGATGTCATCAATGAACACAATCACAAAGGAACCCAAATAAGGCTTGAACACTCGGTTCATCAAGTCCATAAATGTTGTTGGGGCATTGGTCAACCCAAAGGACATCACCAGAAACTCATAGTGCCCATACTGCGTCCGAAAAGCCGTCTTAGGGACATCGGATGCCCTAATTCTCAACTGATGGTAGCCAGATCTCAAATAAATCTTCGAAAACACCTTGGCACCCTGAAGCTGATGAAATAAATCATCAATCCTCGGCAACAGATACTTGTTCTTGATGGTGACTTTGTTCAACTGCCGATAATCTATACACATCCTCATTGACCCATCCTTTTTCTTCACAAACAGAACCAGTGCACCCCAGGGCGAGACACTAGGTCTAATGAAGCCCTTATCGAGCAAATCCTGCAACTGTTCCTTCAATTATTTCAACTCTAGCGGGGCCATCTGGTATGGCGGAATTGAAATGGGTTGAGTGCCTAGAGCCAAATCAATACAAAAGTCAATATCCATATCGGTTGGCATCCTCGACAGGTTTGCAGGAAATATCTCTAGAAACTCACAAACAACGGGAATAGAATCCATAGAGGGAACCTCAACAATAGAATCACGAACATAAGCCAAATAGGCCAAACACCCCTTCTCGAACATAGGTCGAGCCTTCATATAAGAAATAACCCTACTAGTAGAATGGTCAGGAGTCCCTCTCTACTCTAATCGAGGCAACCCCCGCAAGGCTAAGGTCACTGTCCTGGCATGACAGTCCAAAATAGCATGATAAGGTGACAGCCAATCCATACCCAATATAACATCCAAATCCACCATATCTAAGAGCAGTTGGTCTACACTGGTCTCAAGACTCCCAATAGTGACCATACACGAACAATATACGCGATCCACATCAATAGCATCCCCTACAGGTGTTGACACATATACGGGGGCACTCGAAGAATCACGAGGCACAACCAAATATGAAGAAAAATAAGAGGACACATAGGAGTAAGTAGACCCCAGATCAAATAGAACCGAAGTATCTCTACTGCAAACTGAAACAGTACCTGTAATAACAGCATCAGACGACTCAGCTTCAGGTCTGGCTGGAAAAGCATAACATCGAGGTTGGACACCACCACTCTGAATCATATCTCTGGGACGAGCCCTAGCTTGTAGGACTCCACCTCTACAATCTGGCCCCTACCTCTAACTACTTGACCCCTACCTCTAGCTAGCTGAGCAGGCGGTGCAGCTACTGGTGCCGGAACCATGGCACGAGAACTATGGTGTTGTGAACTGCTCGACGCACGAGGACAAAATCTAGCAATGTGCCTTGGATCACCACAAATATAACAGGACCCTGGCTGATGTGACTGCTGGCCGGGAAACTGACCCTGTCAACCTAAATAACCACCCTGAAAACTCTAAAGAGGAGGTGCACTTATAGGAGCTGGTGGTTCATTGTAGGCTAGCTGATCAGAATAAGGCATATAAGGGCTACGACCACCTGGGTGTCGTGGGATGCCTGGAGTGCTGAATGAAATGGCCTGGGAGGATGGCCTCTACCATAAGTACCCCCGCCTCCATGAGGCACCGCTGAACCCACCGGAATGACGAGGTCTCTTGTCCAGCCCCTGACCTCCCTGTCCAAGAACCATCTCAACTCGTCTGGCGACATTAGCCGCATCCTAAAAAGAAATCTCACTCCTAGTCTCCTTAGCCATCTGCAATCTAATAGGCTGAGCAAGACCCTCAATAAACCTCCTCACCTTCTGTCTCTCTCTCTCACTCACTCACTCTCACTCTCTCTCTCTCTCTCTCTCTCTCTGTGGGAAGCAAAAGAATAGCATGACAGGACAAATCCACAAAACGGGTCTCATACTGAGTAACAGTCATGCTGCCCTGCTGGAGACGCTCGAACTGACGACGACGCTCTCATCTCAAGGTGATAGGTAGAAACTTCTCTAAGAAGAGATGCGAGAACTGGTCCCAAGTAAGAGCAAGCGACCCAGCTGGTCTGGTCAATAAATAATCCCTCCACCATTTCTTGGAGGAACCAGTCATCTGAAAAGCAGCAAAGTCGACCCATTCATCTCCAATATACCCATGTTCCGAAGAACCTCATGACATCTATCAAGATACTCTTGGGATCCTCTGAAGTAGCACCACCGAAATGAGCTGGAAAGAGCTTGGTAAACCTATCCATCTCCATAAGGCCTCAGAGGACATAGTTGACCCATCACCGGGCTGTGCTAGAGCAACCGACTGGACTACTCCGACTGGATAAGCTGCTGGAGTCTGAAACTGGGAGCCATCTGCTCCGGAGTGTGAGTAGCAGGAGTCTGGGCTCCTCTTCCAGCCTGAGATACGGCGAGTGCCATGCGAAATGCACCAGTCTGGGCCAGACTCTCCATAAGTCCCACCAATCGGACCAAGGCATCTTGAAGCATAGGGGCGGCAATAAACCCCTGCGGAACCTGAGCTGGTCCGGCAGGAATAGTCTGAGCTCGAACCTCCTCATCGAACTCTACCTGAGACTCCATGGATGAACTGTTGCTCGGCCCTGGGCTGAGCCCTGCCCCTGCCTCGACCTCTGACCCTCATAGGAGCTGCTGCTCAGCTGAAGAAGCGGTACGTGTTCTCACCATCTGCGAGAGAATAAGAATAGAGGAGTTCAATCAGTATTGAGATAACAAAATCGCACGACAAAGTTGAATAAAAGTGAAATTGGTTCCTAAACTTCATAGCCTCTGGGAGATAAGTACAGACGTCTCTGTACCGATCCCCAGACTCTACTAAGCTTGTCCGTGAATTCTGAGACCTAGGCAACCTAGTGCTATGATACCAACTTGTCACGACCCGGAATTACCACCATCGGGACCATGATGGCACCTAACAATCACTTGTAAGGCAAGGCAACATTTGAGGCTCAGTAAGCAACAAAACCTTAAAACCCATAACGATCAATAACAATTAACACATAACAAATTAATAAGAAAGCAGAAATTCTTAACAAAATCGAATATCCATACACAACTACCCATGATCTAGAGTCACAACTCACGGACTTCTATGATTTATCTACAAATATTTCGCTGAAGGAAAAGTACAACCGTTTATGAGTCAAAGAAACAGTAAACTGAGGTAGGTAGAAGGGGACTCCAAGGTCTGCGGACGTCAGTAGATCTACCTTGGGTCTCCTGTGTAGGGAAGTCAGCAACAAATCTCAGAATTAGCTCGGACCGACACCTGAATCTACACAGGAAAAGCAGAGTGCAGTATCAGTACAACCGACCACATGCACTGGTAAGTGTCGAGCCTAACCTCGGCGAAGTAGTGACGAGGCTAGGATAAGACACCCACAAACAACCTGTGCAGTATAATCATACATATAGCAATGACTGTAATAAAAGAAATAAGACAGGAAATATTGGGAAGGGAACATGATGAGGGGTTCACAATGTAAGAAATCAGAAGCAGTGATGAAACCAGATCAATCAAAATTCCTTAAACAGATAAAACAAGTAAAAACGGTAAGGAAACTGCACGACATCACCCTTCGTGTTTTTACTCTCAACCTCACTATATGAAACAACAGAACGACACGGCATCACCCTTCGTGTATTAACTCTCTCATAATATAACACGGCATCACCCTTCGTGCATTATTACTCACGAAGCATGGCACGACATCCGCCTTCGTGCATTAACTCTTTCATAATATAACACGGCATCACCCATCATGCATTATTACTCACGAAGAATGGCACGGCATCATCCTTCGTGCATTAACACTCACTCACAACGATGGCACAGCATCACCCTTCATGATTTAAACTCTTCCTCACCAAAAAAAGGAACAACAATAATGGAGAGGTAGACATATCAAAATCAGTCTTACTTCAACATTTAAATGCCACAATACCAACCTTAACTTCGAGCCAATACTCAGCAAATACCAAATTTCAGTAAAACATGTTAAAAGTTTCTCAACATAACAAATGGCTAAGCTAAGCATGAACAATACGATTAAAGACTACAACAGTTACAAGAATAAGACTCACTCGCATGCTATGACTCGACAACAACACATAGGTGCTCGTCACCTCACCTATACATTGTACTCAACAACCAAACACGTAGCAAATAGTCAAACAATACCTAATCCCACACGCCAAAGTTAGAAACGACACTTACCTCGCTCCAAAGGCCAAATTAAAAGCCCAACCACCACTTTTCCTCTAGATTTCACCTCCAAACCACTCGTATCTAGTCATAATTAACTTAATAACATTAATTATTTCTAAAGAAATTGATTTCAATACATAACTATAGGTTTCCCAAACTTTCCCCCAAAAAATAAAAAATCGACCCCAAGCCCGCTTGGTCAAAACTCGAGGTTCGGACCAAAAGCCATCCACCCCCGAGCCCGAATATGTAATTAGTTTTGGAATCCGACCCAAATCTAGGTCTAATTCCCCAATTTGCAAAAATCCCCTAATTCTCCCAAAATCCTCAATCCCTACCATGAACACCCTTGATGTTAGATGGAAATTTCATGAAATACAATGGGTAATTGAAGGAAAATGGCTTGGAATCACTTACCAACACTTTGAGGAAGAAATTATCTTTTGAAAATCGCCCCTAAGTCCTCGATCTTTTAAAAATGTGAAGAAATGGCTTGAGTCCCAATATAATTGAACTCGCTGCCCAGCGACTTTCACACCTGCAGTGCAGAGATTGCACCTGCGGATCCGCTTCTGCAGACCAGTATCCGGTTCTGCGAAAAAGGCTGGGCCGATTGGGGCCGCATCTGCGGACTAGGTGCCGCTTCTACGGTCCCGCTCCTGCAGAAACTGGCCTCCCATCCTTGGGTCGCACCAGGGGAGCTTGGCTCGCAGCAGTAACTAAAGGCTCGTAGGTGCGGGCACACCAGATCTGGTGCACCAGCAGCCCTGTTGAGTTTTGAACTCAACTTGCGCATCGTCCGAATGACATCCAAGCCCTCAGGGCTCCTAACCAAGCATGCACACAAGTGTAAAAACATCATACGGACTTGCTCGTGCGATCAAATCGCCAAAATAACACCTAGAACTACGAATTTAGCACCAAATCACATGAAATTCTTAAGAACACTTTAAAATTCCTATTTTCACAACCGGACGTCCGAAACACGTCAAATCAATTTTGTTCCTCACTAAATTTCACAGACAAGTACTAAATATCATAACGGGCCTGTACCGGGTTCCGAAACTAAAATACGGATCCGGTACCAACATGATCAAACATTAACCAATTTCTTAAAACCATTAAAGTTTCAGTCTTTCAATTTTTGTCAAAAATTCATATCTCGAGTTAGGGACCTCGGAACTCGATTTCGAGCATACGCCCAGGTCCCATATCTCATTACTGACCCACCGAGACCTTCAAAATACGGGTCCGGGTCTGTTTACCCAAAACATTGACCGAAGTCAACTAAAATCAACTTTTTAAGGCAAAAATTATTATTTTTATCATTTTCCACATAAAAGCTTTCCGGAAATCATGCCTGGACTGTACACGCAAATCGAAAAGGGTAAAAATGAGATTTTTAAGGCTAAAAGAGCGAAATCGAATTCTAAAGCATAAGATAAGTTTTGGGTCATCACACTTTATGAATCAATCATGTGAAAATTCTTTTTAATAATAGATGGTGATGAGCCTCAAACTCATAATATGTGTATGCTCTGATATCATGTTGAATCGTCTGATCCTCTCCTCTTTAATCTGTTAGAGATCGAGTGCACACTTTTTGATTATTTGATTGTATCGTCAACTTTCAACACAAGAAAAATAACGAGAAAGTGACTTGAATTAAAGCCAAAAAAATAGGTGACTTTGACAATGAGAAAATCAAAAAAGAAAAAAAAATGAAAAAGGTCAAGTGGAATTTTGGCCCCTAGGAGTATAACTAGTTAATCTGAATTCTATATCCATAGTCTTGAAAAGGCACTGCGGTTAAGTGATTATATAAGCACAAAATGGACAAGATCAAGGTATTGTTTTTCCTTGAGTAAGAGCAAGGTATAATTATCTAAACATTGTTGCACACTTTGTCTTCCTTGTCGGTCCCAAAACTTGGCGTACCGCAGATGACTTTGTTTTCGTTTTGTTAATCAAAATTAATTCCATCAATATTAGTTATTTATACGTAAAAGCCGGATAACCTATTGTTCAACTTTTTCTTAAACTATTAGATTTCGATGAGATTTTTTAAATATTTTTCTTATACGTAGGCAACAGGGGAGAAATTATAAGGTGGAAAATCAAATCCTCATAATTAAAGTGATATCCAACCGAACTATTAAGATTCTCCGATGAATTTATCTATATTTTGTTTCTTTTGTGTTTGAAGAATGCATTTTAGTGACGGAACCACATATATTCAATGGGTGTCAACCTATATTCTTTTATTCGAAAAATACACTGTGTAGCTATGTAACATTTTTGAATATGTATATATATTATATAATATATATTGATACTTTTTTGCTTTTTCATAATTTTACTTCTTTATATTTTAATTTATAATAAAAAATTCTGACTCTACCACTGAAGCATTTGGTGTGGTGAGACGACAAAAGTATTCTAGGAAACTCTTCGAAGGAGAAATGGATGAGATCTTTTAAATTCTTGAAGGTGGCGGTTGACAAGTATTTCATGGGTTAGAGAATAATGTCATTGTTTATATGAAAAAGTAAAAGGGAATATTTGATACTATTATTTTTCGCAATTATGCAATCACAAGTATGTTCTCTAGTTTTCGTTTAACGTTTGCAAATGCTGATACATCAGCACTTCTATGTGTCGCATCCGTGTTTATTTTCCAGCTGTACCAAACTGAGTCTTTGAAGTTCTAATTAAGGACGCATAATTTGAAGTTTACTAAGGTTTGTTCAAAAATACATGACTAATTAATCTTCTATTTTTTTGACAGAGCTACGCGTGTCACTTTGAATAAGAGACAAACAGATAAAACAATTTTTGTTTGATGGTTAAACTCGATATATAAAGGAGCTTATGATATGGAATAATTGACGGAGTAATCTAATAAAGTATGTTACACTTTTTTTTTTTGCTAATAAGTATTACAAACAATATTCTTGATTATCTAAAACAACTCACTTTACAATGAATCTTGGACATATTCTTTAAAAAATCTGAATAGACTCTCAACGCGCTTTACTCTATGTAAGTTCTAACTAGAACATATACAAAGTTTAATCTTGGCACAAAACCATTGAATATAAAAAGCAACCAAAACCTACTTTTCGACACACGCAAAAAAATAACATTTAATTATATGCTACCGAAACAGTAATCATTAAAGATCATAGAGTAGTAACTAAAATGAGTGGGGAGGAAAAAGAAAATCAATACTACAGAAATAAAAATACGAAGATTCAACAATGCAGCAATGCAAAAATATTGGGGCTTTCAACGTTCTTAATATTGATAGATTTTTTGATAAGAAAAGAATTTTATTTAGCAAGTAATTGTTATAAAGCAACAAAAAGCAGCACACTGGATAGATGAAAAAGAAGAGTACGATAAATCATACAAAGTATTGATGCTAGTGAGTGATAACCTAATGGTGATGGCAGTGAGTGATTGCTAATTACTTCCTTGCATCATGGTTTAGTTTGTGGTTGCTAGCTATATCCCCTTCTTTTCCTTAGCAAGTAAATTTTATATAGCAACAAAAAGCAGCACATCATGGATAGATGAAAAAAAAAGAGTACGATATATCACACAGAGTATTGGTGATGCCAGTAGGTGTCTCAATTAGGCTGCGGTGATAAGCAATCTCGTGGGAATACACAATCAAGTATATCATACCACTACAAGAAAATACTTACTTTGTATAATGACCCGGTCGGTCATTTTGAGAGTTAGCACCCCGATCCCCTAATAACTGTTTCTCCCATGTCTATTTGTATTATTGGAACTTGTCAGAGCGTTGTGTGGTGAAATTAGGAGTGATTTTGGACACATAGTCCTTTAATGTGAATTCTAGCTTTAGAAATCGGACGCCCCTAACTCTATGCGGACTGGAAGGTTCGTGATTTGGCATTTATGGCTGGTGATCGGGTTTTGCTTCGGGTATCGCCTATGAAGGGTGTCATGAGGTTGGGGAAGAAGGGTAAGCTGAGTCCGAGATTTATTGGCCCTTTTGAGGTGTTGGGACGCGTTGAGGAGGTTGCTTATGAGCTAGCCCTGCCTCCCAACCTAGCAGGAGTTCATCCGGTATTCCACGTCTCCATGCTCCGGAACTATTACAGTGACCCGACTCATGTTTTGGATTTCAGTTCAGTCCAGTTGGACAAGGATTTATCATACGTTGAGGAGCCAGTTGCGATATTGGATAGACAAGTCAGAAAGCTCAGGTCAAAGGATATTGCGTCATTAAAAGTTCAGTGGAGGGGTCATCCGGTCGAGGAGGCGACTTGGAGACTGAGCATGATATGCGCAGTCAGTACCCTCGTCTTTTCACAGCTTCAGGTATGTCTCTATACTCGTTCGAGGACGAACGATTTTCTTAAGAGGGGGAGAATGTAACGACCCGGTCGGTCATTTTGAGAGTTAGCGCCCCGATCCCCTAATAATTGTTTCTCCCATGTCTATTTGTGTTATTGGAACTTGTCGGAGCATTATGTGGTGAAATTCAGAGTGATTTTGGACACATAGTCCTTTAATGTGAATTCTAGCTTTAGTAATCGGACCGTAGCTAGAACTATGTGAAGACAAATCCGGAATGGAATTTCGTTGAGTCCGTTAGATCCGTTGGGTGATTTCGGGGTTAGGAGCGAGTTCGGAATGTGTTTTCGAGGTCGGTTGTTGATTTAGGCTTGAATTGGTGAAAGTTAGAATTTCGGCGATTTCGGCCGATAGGTAAAATTTTGATATCGGACTCGGAATGAAATTTTGAAAGCGACATCAGGTCCGTAATACTATTTGTGACCTGTGTGCAAAAATTTAGGTCACTCGGACGAGTTTAAACGTGATTCGGTCATCACAGGTATTGTCCCTGTTTGTCATAGGGATGCATCCGTGTTATTTGATCCAGATTCTACGTACTCATATGTATCTTCGTACTTTGCTTCACATTTGGGGATATCTCGAGATTCTTTGAGTTCCCCCATATATATTTCTATTCCTGTGTGAGATTCTTTTGTTGTGGACCGTGTATAACGGTCGTGCTTGATTGTTATTAGTGGTTTTGAGACCAGGGCTGACTTACTATTACTCAGCATGGTAGATTTCGATGTTATATTGGGTATGGACTGTTTGTCTCCCTACTATGCTATTCTTGATTGTCACACCAAGACCGTGACGCTGGCTATGCCAGGACTACCGAGGTTAGAGTTGAGAGGCTCCTTAGAGTATACTCCCCGTCGAGTCATTTCTTTTCTTCAGGCTCAGCGAATGGTTGAAAAGAGGTGTGATGCGTATCTGGCTTATGTGAGAGATGTTAGTGTTGAGACCCCTACAGTTGATTCAGTCCCCGTTGTTAGGGATTATCCTGATGTTTTTCCAGCTGATCTTCCGGTTATGCCGCCCGACAGAGATATTGATTTCGGCATTGACTTGTTGCTAGACACTCAGCCCATTTCTATCCCTCCTTATCGCATGACTCCTCCTGAGTTGAAGGAGTTGAAGGAGCAGTTGTAGGAGTTTCTTGACAAAGGTTTCATCAGGCCAAGTGTATCAGCTTGGGGTGCTCCGGTGTTATCCATGAAGAAAAAGGATGGTTCGATGCGTATGTGTATTGACTACCGGTAGCTGAATAGGGTGACAGTGAAGAACAGGTACCCATTGCCCCGCATTGATGATTTATTTGACCAGTTACAGGGTGCTAGGGTGTTCTCCAAGATTGATCTGTGTTCGGGTTATCATCAGTTGAAGATTCGGGAGCCGGATATCCTGAAGACTGTCTTCAGGACCAGATATGGCCACTATGAGTTCCTTGTTATGTCATTTGGGCTGACCAATGCCCTAGCAGCCTTTATGCACCTGATGCACAACGTATTTCGACCTTATCTTGATAATTTCGTCACCGTGTTCATTGATGCCATTCTGGTATATTCTCGGTCCCAAGAGGACCATGAGCAGCACTTGAGGACCGTGCTTCAGACATTGAGGGAGAAGAAGTTGTATGCCAAATTTTCTAAGTGTGAATTTTGGCTTGATTCTGTGGCATTCCTAGGCCATGTGGTGTCTTCGGAGGGGATCAAGGTAGATCCGAATAAGGTGGAGGCGGTGCAGAGTTGGCCCAGACCGTCTTCAGCTACTGAGATCCGGGAGCTTTCCCCCTATACTTCATTGCATATTTAAATTGGGACTACGGACTGAGATCTGGGAGCTTTCCCCTCTGTACTGCATAGCATATTTAAATTGGGACTACGGACTGAGATCCGGGAGCTTTCCCTTTGTACTGCATTGCATGTTTACTATTGGAATATATGTTGGGCTGAGCCGAGGACTCTTTTTCTGTTAGTCGTTCTTTCAGTTCCATTAATTCTGTTTATCAATGCTTATCTATATTTCATTGTTTGTCTTGTTTTAAAACTCAGTAGGGCCTCAATCTGACCTCGTCACTACTTGACTGGGGTTAGGCCTGGGACTTACTGTTTACCTAATGCGGAGTACTCACGCCCTTCCTGTGCAATGTTTTCCCCATGTGCAGATCCAGGTACCAGTGCACCGTACAGTGGCTAGGCGTATCTCAACAGCTGTTTAGAAGACCGCGCGGTAATTCTGCCGCTTCCGCAGGATCACACGAGTCTCCTTCCTACTCCAGTATAGTTATGGAATATACATATAGATACATTTTTCCTTACTCCTTTGTGTAGAGCTACAGTAGTTCAGAGTTTGTGACTTTGTGATGTTCTGGGTCTTAGGAAAGTAAAAGCTGTAAATGTCGAGCGGCTAAATTTTATAGTATTGCTTCTTCTTTACTGTTTCTATTATTGCTTTGTCTTATTTTTTGCAAATTTTAGGCTTACCTACTCGTAGAGACTAGGTGTGTTCACGAGACCGTTCGGAGGGTAACTCGAGTCGTGACACTTTGTGGGGGGTTTGGGGTCAAATTGTGGCAGTTTTTGACCCCCACGAAAAGAATTCTGGCGGTTTCTAGAAGTGCCACAGTTACCTTTGCCACGAGCATTTTGCGGCGGGTTTTTAAAACCTTCACGAAAATCACCACAAAATGAATTTTTGATTTGTGGGGTTTCTCAAAAATAATTAGTGCTAGTTTAAAACCCTGCAATATAATTTCGGTGTGTCCAAACAAAACTACTGCAAGGGTTTATAAACCTCCTCAATATGATCATAATGGTTCAAAAAAGATATTGTGGGAGTTTAAAAACCCCCCAAAATATGATTTAATTTTTTTTTAAAAAAATATTGTGAGGTCAATATAATATTAGTTTTTTTAAAAAATAGTGGCAGTTTATTTCTGCCACAATATTTTGCTAAAATCTCTTTTTCTAATATAACTTTTTTTATTTGTAGGATTAAAGAAATAATTTTATCAAATAACTTACGACATAAATCAAATTTCATAAAAAATAACCATAGTGACAAACGTTACAAATTCAAATCCTCATGGAACGAAATAAATTTTTTATCATGAGCAATGACATACGAAATGGTCACCAACCAGCTAGGATAGTAAAATATATTCATTAAAATATTGAGCTTTACTAATTTCATTCGATATAAAATGGAGTACTTTTTTCTAACTAAGTCTCCACAAACTCTGCCAAAATAACACTGTCATGCAAGAGCTAAACCTTCTATGGGGAAACAACTAATTCTTGGGTAAGGATACAAAAATAAATTGATAGGTTGTTGTGAAAACCTGAACTTGATTGAGAGCAGTGAGTTCTCATTGTTCTTGTAATAATCAGCAATGAAATTCACCCTCTTGTGACCATACTCTCGTTTTTGCTTTGCATCCATGGGCTTCAATTCACCCTCCCTACCCCTACCAAACAAGAAAAACCAAATAATATTTTCACGACCCAATTTACCCTCCGAAAGGTATCGTGACGGCACCTAGTATCTATGACTAGGTAGGCTTAAAATTTGCAGAAATGACAGAATCAATAAAACAAAGACAGAAAAGATATCAAGTAGATGTAACATAGTTGCTCAGCATATACATTTACACTTCCCAAAACCCGGAATGTCACCATAGTCACAAGCTCTTTACTAAATGTAGCTCTATACAATGAAACAACGGAAAAATATACAAGTCTTTTATGCCTATAATAGAGTAGAAGGGGACTCGTGGGATTCTGCGGACGCGGCAGAACTACCTCGCGGTCTC
>ML497486.1:24608-46232 GCA_005239535.1 Nicotiana rustica
TCGGTACTCCGTAAGTGCCAAGCCTAACCTCAGTCAAGTAGTGACGAGGTCAGGTTGAGGCCCTACTGAGTTTGTAAGAACAAATCAATATAAAATTTTAAAATAGTGAAATACAGATAAGCAATGATAACAGGATTAACGAAGACGGAAAGGTTTAATAACAGAAAGAGAGCCCCAGGCTCAGCACAGCATATATCTCAACAGTAAATGTGCAATGTAGTACACAGGGAGAGCTCCCAGATCTCGGTCTGTAGTCCCAATTTAAATATGCTATGCAGTACAGGGGAAAAGCTCCCGGATCTCTGTCCGTAGCTCCAATTTAAATATGCATTTCAGTACAGGGGGAAAGCTCCCGGATCTCGGTCCGTAGTCCCAATTTAAATATGAAATGCAGTACAGGGGGAAAAATCCCGGATCTCGGTCTGTAGTCTCAATTTAAATATGCAAAACAAAAGTATGTCAATTATGGCTTAAGTATACAATCTAGGAAAAACAACAAGTAAGGATAGAGTAAAACTACCTAAGCATGATGTGACTAGTAGAAAATAAGAGGAATTCAAGTCAGAATAGGTAGGCATACTTACACTTAGGCTATCTACTCAATTAAGATAGGAAACAGTAATATATGAATGAAAATGAGCGTTTTCATGGGAGAAAAATAGGATTTTAGCAACAATGACCCGTGTACGCACTCTTCACCTCGCGTACATAGCGTCCACATAACAAAATCAGTATAAAAATGCTGAAGGGAAGATCCCCAACAAAGAATTAGGGAAGCCACTTACCTGGACTGCACTAATCAACTCAATAACAAGCTCTTGCCACGAGTATCTGACTCCGGGTGGCCCAAATCTATTCAAATCAATTGCATGGTGTAAATATCACTTCAAGGGAACAAAATGGCTAATTATTTATAAGCTAATACGCGAATTTAGGAAATTCGCACAAAAAATCCCCCGAGCCCACATCTCGAAATCGGGTAAAATTTATATTTTCTAGACACCCATTCACTCACGAGTCTAACCATATAAGAATCTCTCAAATCGGAGGTCAAATACCCAATCAAAACTCAATAATTGAGTCTATGAAGTTCATCCCATTTTTTCCATAATTTTTGAAATTAATGGTTGGATTTAAGATTGGAATCATGGAAATTGATCTATAATGGATAGAAATCACTTAACCAAGTTACCCAGGTGAAAAAGTCTTCAAGAATCTCCCTTCCCGAGCTCTCAAGTTCGAAAATATAGAAAATAGCATAAACCCTCGGATTTGGGGTTTTAATATTCTGCCCAGGCATTTGCCTTATGCGATCGCGTACAATGAGTCGCGATCGCGGAGAGTAATGAAACACGCGCCTGAAATTCCTTCATCGCGATCGCGATAAAAGATCTGCGATCACGGACCTTCTGACCCTACAACAATGCGATCGCGATGGAGGCCACGCGACCGCATAGAGAAAACACTGCACCTCCCTCAGCCTTAGGATACCTTACGCGATCGCGATCCTGGGCGTGCAATCGCGGAGACTAACTGACCAGAACAATGCTATCGCGGCTAGACTTGTGCGATCGTGAAGTACAATCTTTGAGCACATCAACCTAACACTACACGATCGCGGACTTATTCTCGCGATCGCAGAGAACACTCAACTGCTTCTGTAAAACCAGCAAAACCAGCAAAGGCTTAGGCCAAAAACATGCCCGTTTGGGCACCCGAAAGACACCTGAGGCCCCCGGGACCTCAACCAACCCTAATACCTCATTCAAACTTAGTCGAGCCTTAAAAACACATCTCATAACATTAAAATCATCAATTATGCATAGATTCAAGCCTAAGAACTTGGGAAATTTCTAGAATTAACATCCGACGCCGAAACACGTCTAAACTCATCCGAATGACCTCAAATTTTGCACACAGGTCATAAACAACATTACGGACCTGTTGTCTGTTTCAGAAGTCCGTTCCGAGTCCGATATCCAAATCTCACCTATCAGTTCGAGCACGCCCCTAACCCCGAAATCACCTAACAGAGCTAACGGAGTTGACAGAATTCCATTCCGGATCCGTCTTCAAACAGCTCTAGCTACGGCCAGATTTCTATAGCTAAATTCCACATTTTTGGATTATGAGTCCAAAATCACCCCGGATTTCAACACTCAACGCTCCGAAAAGTTCCAATAACATAAATAGACATGGGAGAAGTGGTAAATAGGGGATCGGGACGCAAATTCTTAAAACGACCGTGCGGGTCGTTACAGATATACACCAAATGTTATGTCAACTAGCTAATGACTATTTCAAAGTCATTTATTGCTTTGGAAGAACACATTTGGGAACACTTTTAAAGCAATTAGTGTCAGCAGTCACTAGCAAAACTAGAGCATATTCTCCTTACACTTGCATGAGTCACGAAACAAGATCTAGTTATTTAGTCAAAAATACATCAGATTTCTTTTAATATTAGTAACCCTATAGACATGAATTCTACAACTAGAATGTAAAAAATTAACCAAGCAGAAATGAAATAGCAAGATACAGATAAGTAATAATAAACACATATATGTCGTGCCAATAGGAGCATTCTTCATCTTCTGCCAAACATAGACATATTCTATGCAAAATAATAGGACTATTGGCATGTAGCTATGATAGGACAAAAAAGAGGAGTTGGTGCTATATAATTTGGCTTAAAATTCTGTAATCTCACATTAAAGAGAAGCATGGATAATATCAACCAACTCAATAGCAATAGGTAGGTCTTAAATAATGAACACAAGACAAAAATATTGGACCTACAAACATGGTGGAAAATTTCACAGATAGTCCCCTCCTTATTGCACCACCTACTGTGCATGGAAACAATTCATTATCAACAGTTACATTTAGTGATATATTTTAGCTAATCTAATGAAATCCATGGTGTTATTCTAGCTACATTTAGGACAATATCATGAAAAATTCGTTACACCAGAATACCTAAAAAGCTTTTGCCTCACAGATGTAGCATATCTTCATTGCAAAGGTCCAATGATGTCAAATCAAACTCTATGCAACATACAACCCTTCATTGGGACTTGAGAGCACAAGTTTCTGTTCTTTATTTGAAAATACTAGGTAATATGGAGTATAAAAGGAAAAAAGCAACAAGAGCAATTGGAATTCAAACTCTGAAGATTTACAAATCTCTAGTAGAACGCGCAATTTACCGAGAGTTGCACCTTAATCTAATGCATTAGTAGGTAAAAGAATTCCAAATATAAAAACTCCTAATTATAAATTTTAACATTAACACATTTTTAGATCGTTGTATTTGTGATCCATATGTGCTACTTTTAATATGAATATGCCTACTGTGAGAACAGCGAGCAGAGTTTCTGATATGTAACAGATGAGACATACATAACAAATGAGTAAAACAATTAGCACAACAAACCTTAGGGTTCCACGGCAAGAGCAGGGAATCTCCATGTTTGAATCTTCATCACTATCATGGAAAATCCTACATTCTTTCATCTTCCTTGGTGTAGGCTCTACATGGATGTCGATCCTATATATATAGGAAGCACAAATTTGTCATTCTTTTATATCAGCATCATGGTTACATATTTTTAAGAGTAATACTAGTTCAACACCATGTTTTAAAACTTTTTGGAATGTAAGAACATACATATTAAGATGAAGTCTTTGTGAATATAACTTCATGTTTACAACACAACTTACCTGCATTATGTTACAATATTTTAAAATAAGAAGAGAAAACATGATGAGATATTATAAGAGAAAAATAAGTTAGAAAAATGATTGCATATATTATTTAGAAATAATCTGACTGAAAAGCTGAAAGCATTTCTTAGAACAAAATTAATTGGGAGTCTAGACAAAAAAGAAGGGTATTCCAAGAATTATCTGAAGAAGAATGGTAAGGGAGAAAAATAAAAATTATGAAAAAGAACCAAACCCAGATAGTCTAGAAAACATTCTCTCTTCTTTCTTCTATTTCTATCGATTTTTTATGAAGAAGTAGTGCAGCCATGGCTGCCACGATCTCTCCCCAGCCTTTGGCTGTGGGAGACCAACATCAAAACCTTAATAACCCAAACACTAATCCTATTATGCCACAAACATATGCTGCAAGAGCTAAGGTGCTACTTGATCTCTTTGACAAATACTCTAAAAAGATTAGGTTGCATATTGTCGACAAAGGTACTGGGAAATTCATTGAGTATTATCAGGTGGTGGTATATGACAATCTTCCTAAGTACTGCTCCTATTTTAAACATCAAGGACATGAAGATATTGCATGTCGTTTGATGATGGATAAGGCTAATGAAGGTGGTCGCGCTGAGATGGAAAACAGGGCAGATCAAGAGCAACTGACTGTTGTCCTGATGCTTGTGTCGAACCTTTAAAAGGGGATGCTAGGGAGTTTTTGAATGCTAAGAGAGTTGGCCAACAAATGGTAGAACCATCACTAGACGATCAAAGTGTTGGGCAGCAGAAGATATTGCAAGAGCAAGAAGGTAAAAATCAATATATTCATACCGTGCAAGAGGATGGAAAAAGGGAATTGGTTGTATCAAATTCAGGGAAAAAATTTGAGCAAAATTCTAAGTTGTTAGAAGTCCCAGTTGATCGAGCTTTGGCTAGTGTCATGCAAGGATTAGAGGTAAAAAGAACTGGGCATGAAGGTGAAACTAATGTGTGTGGGCTGATGTGGAAGTTATAGGATGTTGGAGATCAACAAGGCCTACCATAAAAGCAGGTTTGGAAGTGGTTTCAGCTTTTGATAACTCTGAGCATAATCGACAAGGTCCAAATTTGAAGGATGTTGTTGCTTTGAATGAAACTGTGGAACGACCTGCTAGTAGAGTAGTTCGGAGATCATCTACACTCCTTAGACATCATGCTATTGAACTTGCGCAGCTTTAGTAGAAGGTGGACAGGAGTGCAATAACTGGTGCAGATCAAGGAAATTAAGCTAAGAAACACGCAACATTAGCAGAGTTGGGCCAATTTGAAAAAGCTGAAAATCAATCAAGAACTGCAGGTTTAACATTGGCTGTTACTAATGCATTGACTGCATCTGGTAATCGACGTACTTATGTAGTTGTCAACACTACTGGTGCACATGTTGTTCTAGCAAAAAAACAAACAGATTTAACAAGTAATATTGTACAAGATGAGGGTCGAGAAAATAAAGATATTGCTGCTTTGGGGAGTGCAAATGGGTCAAAAGCATTAACAGTAGTTGAACAACCTAATCACCAATAGAAAAGTGCATCTGCCCAAGAAGAACATAGAGCTTGGACAGTTGTAAATCACTCACCTAACAATAGAAATTCTCCAGGTTCTAAAAACCAGATTACAACATCAATGAACACCATTATTTCAAACTCATTTGATGTATTGGTTGAGGATCATGTTAGTGTTGCGAAGAAGGATGACGAGAATGTGCAACAAATGGTGGATGAGACAAGATCAACAACTGGGACATCTAAAAAACTAAAGAATCAGCAGTATGTTCATTGTGAGAGCAATATTTAAACATAGTGAATCTCTTCCATAAAAGAGCTTGATCTAATGAACTATGTTTAACAATTTTGTTGATTTCATTTTGTTATCAGATAGAAGTACAATGCTATATATTGAACTGATCAGAAGTTGTAATAGAATAAATACAAGTTATATTTACCCCTTACATGTGGTTGAAGAGAAAATCGACCAGCAAATTCTTCAGGAATCGAACCTTCCTCTGATATTATGTAAACCTTCAGCACATTCAAGGTGTCGTAGCTAGCTGTACATACTCATCGCCATATCATCAACAAGAATGTGGAAGCTTGATTTGTTAACACTTATATAGTTAATCCATGAATTGAAGAAAAACATAATAGACAAACGCAATCAAGCCAAAAATTAAGGAATTAAAAGATGATTAAGATAAGAAATCAAGAGTTCTAATAAGCATAAAGTTCCTGCAGCCTAAGTTCCAGGAAGCAACTGATGCAGAAAAGAAGGGTGAAATTAAATTGTTCTTCCAACTGTACTTTTTTGTCCTCCTTACTCTTTCTCCGTTCTTCCAATACTTTCATCTTTTTTCCAAGAGATCCTCTTATGGAAAAGAAATACGAATATCACAGATTAAAAAGAGGTGAATCAAATAAAAAAAGGTGAAACAAATATGAATATCATTTATAAATGTCACGACCCAAATTCCGTATAAGATCGTGATGGCGCCCAACACTGCTACCAGGCAAGCCAACACTAATTAACTTTTGGGTCCTCATTTATTTTACCAAAATATTTCCAACATTTACTTATCTTAAATTTAACACATTCGATAATGACGAATAGTTTAGGCAATTTAAAGCTGAAATGAATAAATGAAGTCATAATCAAGTAACCACATCCCAAAAGAATAGTCTACTAATGTGTGTTCCAAGGACCTAGTGTCACAAGTATGTGGGCATCTAGTAGAATATACAAAAGGAAGACTACCCTACTGTCTGGAATAAATAGACAGGTACAAGCAAAATAAAACTCTGGTATGCTGCCGAATGGCTAGAATAGGCAGCTCACCGTGTGTCCTGGTCCAAATCAAGAATGTGCTCCCGGCGGATAACTAGATGCACCTGCCTCAGATCCTGCACAATTAAGTATAGAAGTACAGTATGAGTACATAAATAATATGTACCCAGTAAGTATCTCATCTAACCTCGAAGAAGTAGTGACGAGGGGTCGACTTTGACACATACTAGGGCCAACAATATAAAGAAGTAAGAATTTCAAATAAACACAACATGAGGAAAAAAATAAACATTCAGAATGAAAAATAACTGAACGACCTTATCACAAAAAATGGAAGGATCCGAACGCTTCCTTTTTTTACAAACATTTACCAAATAGTAAATCTACACCAGTTAATAAAGAACTTCCAATACTTTTATAATACATACATACCACCGAGGACGTTCGGTCCGATCCAACATAAAATAGAAATTGTGCACTGCCGAGGGTCGAACAGCACGAAACACTGATGCATCTATTACCCCGCTCGCAAATAATTCATGCGACGCGGTCAAACATAAAAGTAAAGAATACCCCGCTCCCGAATCATTCATGCGACGCGGTTTAAATAAATAAGTAAAAGATTACCCCGCTCGCGAATCATACCTGCGACACGGTTAAAAATAGATTTTTTTCTCAGAATACTTTAGTATTCCTCCATCCCTTTCAAAATACGAAGTTCAAATGGAAACCTTCAAGGTCCCGACGTTTATAGAAAGTTTAACTTCCTCCCATAACATTTAGCAACAGCTAAATTCCGCTACTTTAGAAGGCAAACCATAAACATAGAGTAACAACTATATCAACACAGCATGATGTAGGCCTAAACTACCCGGACATTTGCAAGATTAGTAGCTATGTACGGACTCTCTTCACCTAGTGCGTACACAGCCCCCACATATAATCATACATAGATTAAATTCACCTATGGGAAAAAATCCCTCTTACAAGGTTAGAAAAGAGACTTACATTGTCCCAAGGCTTACTTCCAAACTAAAGAATGCGTCCAAACCCTCAAAACCGAGCCAAATGATCCAAAACTATTCAAATAGGGTAAAAACTAGTCAACATAAGCTCCAAAGATCATACTTCCACTGTTAGAGTGATTTTCGATCCCAAATTACAAGATTCCTAAAATCCACCCTCAGGCCCACGTTCCCGAATTTCGGAAATTTTTTAAGAGAAACGTTACCCATAACCTTAAGATCAAGAATATGTGATTTTTACTAGATTACATAACAAATTTCGTGTTAAAACTCCATTTTTATCAAAATCCTAGGTTTTCATCTAAACCCTTAATTTTCACTAATCCTTGCATATTAATCTACCCATAATCTATGCATTTTAACTCATGTTGTATAGAAGTTACTTACCTCAAAGTGCTAGGTGAAAGCCTCCTTCCAAAAGCTCTGAAAATCGCCTAAGTGTAGAAGTGAAATGAAATAAATCGCCTAAGTCCGTTTTTAAAAGTTGTGCCCAGGCCTCTGATGTCGCATTTGCGACATCAGGTTCGCAAATGCGACAATATCATCGCAAATGCGAACCTTCGCTCTCTTTTGTTGGGTTCGCAAATGCGAACAAAATGTCACAAATGTGACCGTTGCATTGATCAGGGTTCTTTGATTTTTCGAAGCCTTCATCGCAAATTCGAGTTCACTCGCATTTGCGAGGCCTGCAATAGCAGCCCAGAACACCAGAAAAACTGGAGTGTTTTGACTCCTAACGCACGTCCGAAACTCACCCGAGCCCTCGGGGCTCCACTCTGAATACTCACAAAAGTCCAACAACACCATACGAACTTGCTCGCGTGATCGAAACACCGAAATAACATAAAAACTAAGAATTACACGCTAAAACCATTTGAATCAAACTTATGAACTTTAATATCTACTTCTATCGTGCCGAAACATACTTATCCCACTCGAATTGATATCAAACTTTGCGTGCAAGTCTTAAATGACATTACATAACTATTCTCGGTCTCGGAATTTCATTTGGACCTAGATATCACCATAACACGTTCCAACCCAAAATTATAGAACTTCAAGAATCCAATTTTCACTATTTGGCGCCGAAACGCTCCCGGGTCATCCGAAACTCGTTCCGAACATACGCCCAAGTCCGAAAGCATCATACGAACCTATTGGAACCATCAAATCCCTATTCCGAGGTCGTTTTCTCAAAATATTGACCGGAGTAAAACTTGGACTTCTAAGCCAACCTTAAGGAACCAAGTGTTCCGATTCCGACCCAAACCCTTCCAAATCCGAACCAACCTTTTTCGCAAGTCATAAATCAATAAAAACAAGTACGGGAAGTCTTATTTAGGGGTACGTGGTTCTAGAAAGCAAAACAACCGGTCAGGTCGTTACATTCTCCACCTATTAAACAAACGTTCTTCCTTGAACAAGTCTAGAATCATACCTCGAGTGTTGAATAAGTGTGGATATCGACTCCACATGTCCTACTTGGACTCCCAAGTCGTCTCCTCGAATGGTTGGCACCTCGACTGCTGAAACCTTATTAGACCTCAACTGGCGATCCTGTCTATCAACAATAGCAATAGGCTCTTCCTCGTAGCCCAATCTCTCATCTAGCTGAATACTGAAGTCTAGAACATGAGATAGGTCGGCGTGGTACCTCCAGAGCATAGACACATGAAAAAATAGATGAACTCCTGATAAGCTGGGAGGTAAAGCGATCTCATAAGCAACCTCCCGAACTCGCTTCAACACCTCAAATGGTCCTATAAATTTGAGGCTCAACTTACCCTTCTTCCCGAATCTCACAATACCCTTCATCGGCGAGACTTTCAAGAGAACCTTCTCGCCGACCATAAATGATATGTTACGCCCCTTCTAATCTACGTAACTCTTCTGTCTGGACTGTGCCGTGCGAAGTCTCTCCTAGATCAACTTTACCCTTTCCAAGGCATCCTTTACCAAATCAGTGTCGTATAACTTAGCCTCGCAAGGCTCAAACCACCCGATGGAAGAACGACATCGCCGATTATATAAAGCCACAAACGGATCCATCTCAATTTTGGACTGATAACTGTTGTTGTAAGCAAACTCGTCCAAGGGCAAGAATTGATCCCACTACCCTCCAAAGTCAATCACACATAATCTGAGCATGTCCTCCAATATCTAAACTGTCCTCTCCGACTGCCCATCGATTTGTGGATGAAATATTGTGCTGAGCTCGACGCGGGTTCCCAACTCACTTTGTACGGCTCTACAGAAATGCGAAATGAACTGGGGACCTCTAACTGATATGATGGGCACAGGCACACCGTGCAACCGAACTATCTCCTGAATGTAAATCTAGGCCAACCTCTCTGAAATGTAAGTAGTGGCTACAGGTATGAAGTGTGCCGACTTGGTCAACCTGCCAACAATAACCCAAACCACATCGAACTTCTGCAAAGTCTGTGGCAACCCAAAAACGAAGTCCATAGTGATGCTCTCCCGTTTCCACTCAGGTATAGTCATTTGCTGAAGTAGGCCTCCCGGCCTTTCGTGCTCATATTTAACCTTTTGTCAATTTAGGCACCTAGATACATACTCCACTATGTCCTTCTTCATTCGCCGCCACCAATAATGTTGTCTCAGGTCGCGATACATCGTCGTAGCACCTGGATGAATAGAATATCGTGAACTGTGTGCCTCCTCTAGAATCCTCTCCCTCAATCCATAGACATTAGGAACACATAGGCGACCTTGAAGTTGCAGAACACCATCCTCGCCAATAGAAACCTCCCTGGCACCACCATGTAGTACCGTCTCTCTAAGAACTGCCAAATGCGGATCATCAAATTGCCGAGCCTTGATCTGTCCCAATAATGAAGACTGAGCAACAACACATGCAAGAACTCGGCTGGGCTTTGAAATGTCCAGCCTCACAAGTCTGTTAGCTAAGGATTGAATGTCCAAAGCTAGTGGCCTCTACTCCGCTGAAATGAATGCCAAGCTACCCATACTCTCTGCCTTCCTGCTAAGGCATCTGCGACCACTTTTTCCTTGCTCGGATGATAAAGAATGGTGATGTCAAAGTCCTTCAGCAACTCAAGCCACCTACGTTGCCTCAAATTAATATACCTTTTCTTGACAAGTGCTGTAAACTGTGGTGGTCGGTATAAACCTCACATGACACTCCATACAAGTAATGCCTCCAAATTTTAAGAGCATGAACAATCGCTACCAACTCCAAATCGTGCACGGGGTAGTTCTTCTCATGAATCTTCATCTAACAGGAAGCATACGCAATAACTCGTCCCTCCTGCATCAATACATATCCCAAGCCAACGCGTGAGGCGTCGCAATAAACTGTATACATCCCTGAAATGGAAGGCAACACTAGAACCGGTGTTGTGGTCAAAGCTGTCTTGAGCTTCTGAAAGATCGCCCCACAATCATCGGACCAACGGAAGGGAGCACCCTTCTAGAACAATCTAAGTCAAAGATGCTGCAATGGACGAATAACCCTACACAAATTGGCGATAATAACCTGCTAACACTAGGAAACTCCTGATCTCGGTCACTAAAGTGGGACGTGGCCAACTCTGAACCGCCTCAATATTCTTAGGATCCACCTTAATACCCTCTCCCGATACAACATGCCCCAAGAATTCCACTGACTCTAGCCAAAACTCACACTTGGAGAACTTAGCATATAGCTTCTGCTCTCGCAATGTCTGAAGCACTACTCTTAAATGTTGCTCGTGCTCTCCCAGGGTACGTGAGTAGATCAATATGTCATCAATGAATACAATAACAAAAGAATCAATATAAGTCCTGAACACCATGTTCATCAAATCCATAAACGTCGTTGGGCCATTAGTCAAGCAAAAGGACATCACAAGGAACTCATAATGACCATATCTAGTTCAGAAGGCAGTCTTGGGAACATTTGAGTTCCGAATCCTTAGCTGATGGTACCCCGATCTTAAGTCAATCTTAGAAAACACCCTAGCACCCTGCAACTAGTCAAACAAATCATCGGTGCGCGACAACGGGTACTTATTCTTGATGGTAACTTTGTTCAACTAGCGGAAGTCAATACACATATGCATAGTCCCATCCTTCTTCTTCACAAATAACATTGGAGCACCCCAAGGGGATAAACTTAGTCTGATAAAATCCTTAGCTAGAAACTCTTCAAGTTGTTCTTTCAACTCTTTCAATTCTTTCGGAGCCATACAATACGGTGGAATAGATATAGGTTGGGTTCCTGGAGCTAAGTC
Source organism: Nicotiana rustica (assembly GCA_005239535.1). Lineage (NCBI taxonomy): Eukaryota > Viridiplantae > Streptophyta > Magnoliopsida > Solanales > Solanaceae > Nicotiana > Nicotiana rustica. The sequence continues at coordinate 36,421 of ML497486.1, forward strand.
AATGAAAAAATCAATATCACTATCTGGCGGCATGCCTAGAAGGTCAGAAGGAAATACATCGGCGAACTCCCAGACTACTGACACTGAATAAATCGTCAGAGACTCTGCGGTGGTGTCTTGTACATAAGCTAGATAGACAGACCCCTTCTTGACCATACTTCGAGCCTTCAAAAAAGAAATAACCCGACTGGCTGCATTAACTAAGGAACCCATCCACTCCAATATCGGCAACTCGTGTGTGGCTAAGGTAACAGTCTTGGCATGGCAATCTAGGATGGCGTGATAAGGAGATAACCAGTCCATGCCCAGGATGACCTCAAAGTCAGTCATATCAAGTAATAGGAGATCCGCTCTAGTCTCAAAACCACAGAACGTGAGCACTAAGGACTGATGGATCCGATCCACGACCACTGAATCGCCCACAGGGGTGGACACATAAACAGGAACACCCAAGGACTCACGAGGAATACCCAGGAAATGAGAAAATAGAGATGACACATACGAGTAGGTAGACCCTGGATTAAATAATTACTGAATCATCCCTACCGCATACTGAAATAATACATGTGATCAAGGCATCTGAGGCCACTGCATCTGGTCCGTCCAGGAAAGCATAGAATCTAACTGGAGCACCGGCTGGCTGGCCTACACTTGACTGAACAACAGTTGGCTGACCTCCCCCTGTATGGCCTCCACCTTTAGGACGGCCTCTACCAGCCTGTTCCCCACCTCTGGGCGGCCAGGCGACTGGTGTTGTAATCATGGGCTGATAGCTCTGATGTACTTTTTTTCCCCGAAGCCTGGGACAAGATCTCTTTATGTGACCCAGATCTCCACACTCATAACAACCTCTCGGCACCATAGACTGCTTCCCTGAAGACTGGCCTTGATGGTTGGAATACCCACTAGAGGAACCCTGAATGGTCAGAGGACGGTATGAAATCTCTGGCATGGCACTGAAATAAGGCCTCACTAGAGCACCTCGAGGAGGTGGTGGTGATGAGTGTGGGGGCATACTGGGCTGACTCCTCCCAAACTGACCTCTGCCCCTAGTCGGGGCACCTTTAAACTCTCCAGAGTATCGGGTCCTCTTATCCTGATATAACTGCTCTCTACCTCTCTGATGGTAGCCCTCAATCCTCCGAGAGATCTCCATCACTAGCTGATAACATGTGCCCATCTCCACATCCCGGTCCATGCTAGCCCAAATAGTAGGGTGTAATCACGCAACAAATCTCCGCATTCTCTCTACCTCGGTAGAAAGTATCATAAGAGCATGGCGAGACAACTCGGAGAATCTCGCCTTATAGTCGGTTACTGACATCTGACCCTGCTCAAGCTGCTCAAACTGATGCCGCAACTCCTCCCTCGGAATGTATCTATCCAAGAAAAGCTGTGTAAACTGGTTCCAAGTAATAGGAGGAGAACCCACTGGTCTGCCAAGAACGTAAGACTACCACCATCTACGGGCCCTGCCCTCCAGCTGGAAAGTGGTGAAGTCAACCCCATGAGACTCCAATATCCTCATGTTGTGCAGTCTGTCCCTGCACCTATCAATGAAATCCTGAGCATCCTCATGACGCTCACCTCCGAAGATAGGAGGATGTAGCCTAGTCCATCTGCCCAATAGCTTCTGNCCCTCCAGCTGGAAAGTGGTGAAGTCAACCCCATGAGACTCCAATATCCTCATGTTGTGCAGTCTGTCCCTGCACCTATCAATGAAATCCTGAGCATCCTCATGACGCTCACCTCCGAAGATAGGAGGATGTAGCCTAGTCCATCTGTCCAATAGCTTCTGCGGATCAGCGTCCGCAACTGGTTTGGGCTCAGTGCCACTGCTGCAACTGGCTGGGCCCCATCTGCGCGTAGTGCACCTGGAGTCTAATATAACGCAGCTGCATGTCCTGGGGTTTGGGTAGTAGGGGTCTGTGCTCCCCCTCCCGCCTGAGATGTGGCTGGGTCTGCTGGAAATAAACAAGCTTGGGTCATGGTATCCATGAACCGCATCATACGGCCCATAACCTCCTAGAAACCCGATGCTGTCATGAAATCCACCGGGGCAGGATCTACTGCGGGCACCTCACCCTGCTCCTCAATGATAGGATCCTCTGTTGGATCCGCTGGTGGTGCAATTAGGGTAGATCTGGGACGCCCTTATCTCCTACCTCGGGTCGGTGCCCTCCCCCGGCCTCTGCCTGGGCCTCTAGCAACAGGGGGAACGGATCCTCCGTGGTCTGGAACATTGGTTGTATGCGTTCTCACCATCTGTGAGAGAATAGAAGAGTGAAATTTAGTATACCATCTACTGCACGATAGAAGATGAATAAAGAGAAATCTCTTAACATCCTATAGCCTCCCGAAGATAAATACAAACGTCTCCGTACCGATCGACAAGACTCTATTAGGTTTTCCCATTACTTGCGAGACCTACATGAACCTAGAGCTCTGATACCATGTTGTCACGACCCAAATTCCGTATAAGGTTGTGATGGCGCCCAACACTGCTGCCAGGCAATCCAACACTAATTAACTGGTGGGTTCTCATTTATTTTACCAAAACATTTCCAACATTTACTTATCTTAAATTTAACACATTCGATAATGACGAATAGTTTAGGCAATTTAAAGCTGAAATGACTAAATGAAGTCATAACTAAGTAACTACATCCCAAAACAATAGTCTACTAATGTGTGTGCAAGGACCTAGTGTCACAAGTATGTAGGCATCTAGTAGAATATACAAAATAAAGACTACCCTACTGTCTGGAATAAATAAACAGGTATAAACAAAAGAAAACTCTGGTACACTGCGGAACGGCTAGAATGGGCAGCTCACCGTAAGTCCTGGTCCAAATCAAGAATGTGCTCCCAGCGGATAACTAGATGCACCTGTCTCAGATCCTGTACAATTAGGTACAGAAGCGTAGTATGAGTACATAAACAATATGTACCCAAAAAGTATCTAGTCTAACCTCGATGAAGTAGTGACGAGGGGTCGACTTTGTCACATACTGGGGCCAACAATATAATGAAGTAAGAATTTCAAATAAACACAACATGAGGAAAAAAATAAACATTCAGAATGCGAAATAACTGAATGACCTTATCATCAAAAATGGAAGGATTCAAACGCTTCCTTTCTTTACAAACATTCACCAAATAGTAAATCTTCACCAGTTAAATAACGGACTTCCAATACTTTTATAATACATAGATACCGGCGAGGACGTTTGGTCTGATCCAACATAAAAATAGAAATTATGCACTGCCGAGGGTCGAACAGCGCGAACCATAGATGCATCTATTACCCCGCTCGCGAATCATTCATGCGACGCGGTCAAACATAAAAGTAAAGAATACCTCGCTCGCGAATCATTCATGCGATGCGGTTTAAATATATAAGTAAATGATTACCCCGCTCGCGAATCATACCTGTGACACGGTTAAAAATAGATTTTTCTCAGAATACTTTAGTATTCCTCCATCCCTTTCAAAATACGAAGTTCACATGGAAACCTTCAAGGTCCCGACGTTTATAGAAAGTTCAACGTCCTCCCATAATGTTTAACAACAACTAAATTCCGCTACTTTAGAAGGCAAACCATAAACATAGAGTAACAACTATATCAACACAGCATGATGTAGGCCTAAACTACCCGGACATTTGCAAGATTAGTAGCTATGACGGACTCTCGTCACCTAGTGCGTACGCAGCCCCCACATATAATCATACATCAATGAAATTCACCTATGGGGAAAATTCCCTCTTACATGGTTAGAAAAGAAACTTACCTTGTCACAAGGCTTACTTCCAAACTCAAGAATGCGTCCAAACCCTCAAACCCGGGCAAAAACGATCCAAAACTATTCAAATAGGGTAAAACTAGTCAACATAAGCTCCAAAGATCATACTTCCACTATTAGAGTGATTTCCGATCCTAAATTACAAGATTCCTAAAATCCACCCTCGGGCCCACGTGCCCGTTTTCCAGAAATTTTTGAAGAGAATCATTACCCATAACCTTAGGATCAAGAATATGTGATTTTTACTAGATTCCATAACAAATTTCGTGGTAAAACTCCATTTTTATCAAAACCCTAGGTTTTAATCTAAACCCTTGATTTTCACTAATCCTTTCATGTTAATCTACCCATAATCTATGTATTTAACTCATGTTGTATAGAAGTTACTTACCTCAAAGTGTTAGGTGAAAGCCTCCTTCCAAAAGCTCTAAAAATCACCTAAGTGTAGAAGTGAAATGAAATAAATGACCTAAGTCCCGTTTTCAAAAGTTGTGCCCAGGCCTCTGATGTCGCATTTGCGACATCAGGTTCGCAAACGCGACAATATCATCGCAAATGCGAACCTGGGCTCTCTTTTGTTGGGTTTGTAAATGTGAACAAAATGTTGCAAATGCGACCGCTACCCAGCTCAGGCTTCTTTGATTTTGTGAAGCCTTCATCGCAAATGCGAGTTCGTAAATGCGAATAATCCTCGCATTTGCGAGGCCTGCAATAGCAGCCAAGAACACTAGAAAAACTGGAGTGTTTTGACTCCTAACGCACGTCCGAATCTCACACGAGCCCTCGGGGCTCCACTCCAAATACTCACACAAGTCCAACAATACCATACGAACTTGCTCGTGCGATCGGAACACCGAAATAACATCAAAAACTAAGAATTATACCCTAAAACCAATTGAATCAAACTTATCAACATTAAGTTCTTCAATCTACTTCCAACGTACCGAAACGTAATTATACCACTCGGATTGATACCATACTTTGCGTGCAAGTCTTAAATGACATTACAGAACTATTCCCGATCTTGGAATTCCGTTTGGACCTCAATATAACCAAAACACATTCCAACCCAAAATTATAGAACTCCAAGAATCCAATTTTCACTATTTGGCGCTGAAACGCTCCCGGGTCATCCGAAAACCATTTCGAAGATACGTCCAAGTCCGAAATCATCATACATTTTTATTGGAATTGTCAAATCCCGATTCCGAGGTCGTTTTCTCAAAATGTTGACTGGAGTCAAACTTGGCCTTCTAAGCCAACATTAAGGAACCAAGTGTTCCGATTCCAACTCAAACCCTTCCAAATCCGAACCAACCATTCCTGCAAGTCATAAATAAATAAAAGGAAGTACGGAAAGTCTTATTTAGGGGTACGAGGTTCTAGAAAGTAAAACTACCGATCGGGTCGTTACAATAAATATGCCTTCAAACCAAATATTAATACCATTTCTAAACATACATATGCATTAAATAAATAAAATAAACACCACTTAATTATGAAATACTATTACCTTCAGATAAAGCAACATATTAAATAAATTTTCTATTCAAACATGTATGTATCTGCTGCTAAGTTAGAGCAACATTTGTCTCTACTGCACCATGAAGATTCCAAATAACATAATTTTGAGGGAATGGCTTGAAAATCAAATGATCATGCACTATCTCTCTAGTTTTCCACTTGCCAAAACTACATTTAGGACATGGACATCTGATTGTATCTTCCACAGCCGCATTCTTAAACACAAAATCAAGAAATTTATCCAACCAAGCAAGTATTCATTTGTATTCCATGGCTTTCCAATCCATTATTTATCCATTAGAAAGTAAGAAATAAATTAACAGGAATCGATTGAATATAACTCCAAAAGAAATCATCCAAGTCTACGAGTATCTTCAGATTTGGCTATACTTCCAATCTACTACAAGAATTTCAAATGATCTTACAAACAAAGTTAATTCCAGAAACCGATAAAGAGAAAGAACCAATGAAGAATTCTTACAAAGGACTCCTTTTATATATGTTCATTCATATAGTGAAGGATAACAAGCAGTAGAAAAAAGAGGGTCAAAACTACAAAGGAAGAAAAACCTAATTAGAAGAAATTTCAATATTTCCCACGGTTACTGCTTATGGAGGATGGACTTGCCGCTTTCCTTGCTTAAAATAAACCGTCAGTGCTTTCAATTATTTAAAGCTTTAACAATTTATGAGAATTAATAGTATTATATTAATATAGAAAACTTTCCACACTTATGAGTTATGATAAATAAGTTCTTTAAAGAAGGTAGTGAAATAAACAATCTACATATAATAAAAGGAGAGGCAAAAACACATTATTATGATAAGTAGAATCACCACAAAAGGCAAGTGGCATTATTAAGACAAAATAAACTACTTTTTTAACTAAAAAAACTTTTTTAAAATTTTAATTAGGGGAGTTGTTTCAAGTTGGAGTTTTAAAGTTATTTTAAAATTAAAAAATGAAAAATAAGAAAAAATTAAACTAGCTACAATAAAAAATGAAAATATTAATAATAATAAAAAAACTACCTATTCAACTTGGACAATAGTTTCAAGTTGGGGAATAGTTTTAAGTTAGAGTTTTAAAATTATTTTAAAATAAAAAATGAAAACAAATGTAACGACCCGGCCGGTCATTTTGAGAGTTAGAGCCCTGATTCTGTCACAACCCGAAATCCCCTTCAGGCCGTGATGGCGCCTAACTTTGCACCCGTTAGGCAAGCCAACGTGTTAACTGAATTGATTTATTAACAAGTGAAAATAACAAACACTAACTAGATAGTAGAGATAAAGTGCGAAAGCATTAACATAAGTCTAAATGACAATAGCTAATAATGAAAAAATCCTTTTAAGTACAAACCTAAAGTGGAATCACAACCTCACGAACCAGTCTAAGATTTGACTAAAAATAACAGTTTGAAAATAAAGTGATGTATCTGTCTGGAAAACACATAAATGACAGAATGAAAGATAAACAGGGACGCCGAGATCCACGAACGCCATGCGGAACTACCTCGGTGTCGTCTGGAATGGACTGAAGGACACTCCCACTAGCGAGGTCCACTGGGTACGGTGCGTAATCTGCACAACAAAAGAAGTGCAGGTGTAACATCAGTACAACCGACCCCATGTACTGAGTAAGTGCCGAGACTAACCTCGGCGAAGTAGTGACGAGGCTAGGACACGACAACAAATTGTACCTGTGCAGTTCAATAGTATAGCAGAAAATAAACAAGAATGCAGTTATGAGGAAGAACATGCTAGGGATAAGAAGGGAACAATTTCTAAAACAGTAGAATCAAGTACTAACGGAAATGTACAAGTGAAACAGGAAATATCAGCCCGAACAAGTATAATAGACAGGGGAAAATGCGGCATGACCCCTCGTGTATAACCACAAAATCACACGGCACGGAATGTCCCATCGCACATAAACAATAACAGAATGTCCCCTCATGCATCAATAATAATCAATCGACACGGAATGTCCCCTCGTGCATAAATAATAATCAATCGGCACGGAATGTCCCCTCGCGCATAAATAATAATCAATCGGCACGGTATGTTCCCTCGTGCATAAATATAATCAATCAGCACGATATGTTCCCTCGTGCATAAATATAATAAATCGGCACGGAATGTTCCCTCGTGCATAAATAATAATAATCGGCACGGAATGTTCCTTCGTGCATAAATAATAATCATCAGCACGGAATGTTCCTTCGTGCATAAATAATACTCATCGGCACGGAATGTTCCTTCGTGCATAAATAATAATCACTCGGCACGGAATGTTCCTTCGTGCATGATGAGTGTAAAAGCAACAATCGATGTGAAAGTTTAACAATACGACATTTCAAATGTACAGAAATAATCAATAAAATTCTACTGTCCCAGCAAGGGACTCAGCTATAACAATCTCATTCAGAGGTATAATGTCAACAGTAAAAATCCTCGACCGAACACATAATCAATAATTTTCTACGTCATGAAGTAACCTCAAGGTACCACTTCCAAGGTTCCCAATAATTCACAACACGGAGAATATCAAAGAACATTAAATAATTCATCAAAATTCGACTCACGGGCATGCTTGACCACAACATATAGGTATCCGTCACCTCACCTATACGTTGGACATAAATTATACATAGAAAATAAGACTATATACCTAATATCTCAAGCTAATGTTAGGACAAACACTTACCTCGGCTCCAAGAATGCAAGTCAAGCCTCAATCACGGCCTTCCCTCTTGAATCCGACTCCGAAATGATAATATATATACATGATTGACTTAATAACATCAATAATTATTCAATAACTCAATCCAAAAGCCTAATTATACATTTCCCATAATTCTTCCACAAATACCAAAATTCGACCCCGGGCCTGCTTGGTCCAAACTCGAGGTTCGGACCAAAACCCGATAACCTATTCCCCCATGAACCCGAATATACAATTTGTTTTGAAATCCGACCCCAAGATGAGGTTGAATTCCCAAAATTTCCAAAAGCCCTAACTCTACCCAAAACCCCCAATTTCTACCCTTGATTCCATGTTTTTAGACCTAGAATTTAGTGATTGATGAAGGAAAATGGAAGAAACAAGAGTTAAGATTACTTACCTAAGTGGTTATGGAGGAAGAGCAGCTTGGAAATCGGCTATGGGGTTTGGAGAAGAAGGAGATGGTGAAAAAAATATGAAAATCCCGTAATGGGTATTCTGTTTTTGAGCATTTAAATAACTGGGCGAAAATGGCTATCGCGATCGCGACATGTGCCCTGTGATCGCGGAGGGTATTGGCCTTAGACTTACGCGATCGCGAAGTGAAGGCTCCGATCGCAGAGAAACTGTACGTGGACCTACACGACCGCGAACGAAAGAACGCGTTCGCACAGAACAATTGCTACCCAGCCCAAACCCCACAGGAGACTTACGCGATCGCGGACGTAGGGGTGTGTTCGCGTAGAGCTAAACCCTAAGGCTCCGCGTTCGCACTCAGCTCTTTGCGATCGCGCAGAGCAAATTGACCCCCTTCCCAAAATGAACATCGTGATCGCGTGCGATACACCGCGATCGTAGAGAACGAAATAGCTGGAAACCAGATACAGCCTAAAACACCAAAAATTTCCTAAGTTTAGCACCCCGACACCTACCCGAAACTCACCCGAGCCCTCGGGGCTCAAAACCAAATACACGCACGGCATCAAAATCATCCTAAGAACTTATTCGAGTAATATAACCACCACAATAACATCAAAAACGATGAATTATACTCTAAAATCTATAGAATTTTCTCAAACTTCATAAACTTCTAAATTCTCCAATTTTGATCTGAAACACGTCAAACCAAGTCTGTTTCTTACCAAAATTTACAAATAACTCACATAACACATATTGAACCTGTTCCGGGCTCCGGAACCATATTACGGGCTCGGTAACACAAATTTCACATCAAAGTTTATTTTCAATAGTCATTCTTATTTTCAGAAAATAATTTTTCTTTAAAAATTCACTTCTCGGACTTGGGACCTCGGAATTTGATTCCGGGCATACGCCCAGGTACCATATTTTCCTACGGACCCTTCGAGACCTTCAAATCACGGGTCCGGGTCCGTTTACCAAAAATGTTGACCAAAGTCAACTTTATTCCATTAATTATCATCAATTCAACTGTTTAACACATTTCCACATAAAAGCTTCCCGGCTACGTGCCCGGGTTGTGCACGCACATCAAGGAGAGATGAATGGAGGCTTTCAGGGCCTCGAAACACCGTTTTGCTAAATTTACAAAGGATGACCTTTTGGATCATCACAATATCCACCTCTAAAACAATTGTTCGTCCTCGAACAGACATAGAAAAGTACCTGAATCGGGGAAAAGGTGGGGATATCGGCTCCGCATATCGGGCTCGGACTCCCAAGTAGCTACCTCAACAGGTTGACCTCTCCACTGAACACGAACCGAAGGATAACTCTT